>APFE030393687.1:77072-92030 GCA_000404065.3 Pinus taeda
ATATATATATATATATATATATTAGTGGGGTAAACATGCATGAGGAATTTGAACTAGTGACCTATTCACCGAGAGTACCTTAACAAAACACCCATTCAATTCAACGCCTTACAGTTCAGAAAATAAATCATATTGTATTAAAGAAAAACTCTTAATATTTGAAATTACATAAGGTATGTGATAGGTTGAGGTCAAAGGTATCCCTAGCTATGTCATGTTTTATATAACAATGATATTAATTTTAGATCAATAATGTATTTATGTTTGAAAACTTTGAAAATAAGAATCAATCACCTTAGTACAAGGTAATATAGAGTAGTTGTTTTTAGAAATGTAAGTATTGGTTACACCTCTTAACCAATTTATGTATATACAATGATTTTATATGGATAAATGTGTTGATGTCAAATTTTGGATATATGTTGTGTGCAGTTTAATGATGCTCAACTTTTGAAGTGGTCTCACTACCAATTATGCTTTACTAGAGTCCGTGATGATGGGTGGTGAGGCCACTCCAAATGTTGGACATCATTAAATGTCCACATAACATATGCACATCAACATGATTACTAGTAGTAGAAATATAAACACACAAATATGGATATTTACACCGTAAGGCGTTTCCCTCTGAAATAAACTTCCCTAAAATCTACGTGTCATCCATGTGTGCCGTTAGATTATGTGTTAGACGATTAGAAGATTGTTAATCGTTGGATCAAGGGAAGGTAGTTGAGTGGTTGCAACTTTTCACGATCACGATTACGATTTCTGAAACAGTTTCAAAACCCTCGCCTGAATGCTGCTAGATTGGACCCTGATTGGAGCCTGAAAGATTTGCCCGGGGTAGCCTTTTCGTCTTCTCCACTCTTGCTTCTCGTTGCTTCCCGTGCTGCCCTGACAGACCTCTGAAACGGGCTCCATCCATTCATCAGATCTCTGGGTGTTGTTGAAGACGCCTGCAAATTTTTGTCTACAATTTTTGCGCTGGGTAACCTTGCGAATTTTCGTCTGCAATTTTTGCGTTGGGTAACCTTGTGCCTTTCACTGGACCCATTCCACAGTTTGGAGCTCTTTTGCATCAGAATTATTTTGTTAGATGCATGTCTTGTATATCTTTACTAGTGGCGCTTCCTATCCATCTCATTCTGATATCTGTTGGTTTTACCAGAACAAACATCAGGAACCACCATTACTTTTGTGATAATAGATGGCTGGACAATCACGGTAGCATCTGTAGGTGATTCTCGCTGCATTCTTGAAGTTCAGATGAAGTGATGGCTTCAGATATAGACATTGTCTAGGAAATCTTTGAGGAGGGGTCAGCAATGCTCGCTGAAACTCTTTGGAGGAGTGCCTTTGTTTTGGTTGCCAAAGTTTGTCATTGTTGTCCGAACTAAGGGAAGTGCAGAACACCCAGGTATGGGTTTTGCTTGTAGAAGTGTTCCCACCTGGTCAATTATCCTCTTTTGGCTGGAAATATCCAACATCTTTCCAATACATGTCTCTGTCACAGCCTGGTCTCAGGTTGAACGCATGAAGTGGTTCCAACTCTCATCAGTGTTTCATTCTCCTCTTAATGTCTGTAGTTTGTTTCGATTCCAAATTCATCTCTATGATAACCATCTCTGTCACAGTTTTTTCTCGAGTTGAACGCATTAAGTGGTTCCAACTCAAATCAATGTTCCATTCTCCTCTTGATGTTTGCAGTTTGTCTCGATTCCAACTTCATTTCTATGATAACCATCTCTGTAACAGCGTGGTCTCGAGTTGAATGCATGAAGTGGTTCCAACTCATATCAGTGTTCCATTGTTCTATTGACGTCTGTAGCTCATCTCAATTAGTTACCGTTCCACATCATCTCCAAGCTTTGCCATGGCTTCCTTCTTGATTTCCCACATTATTTCTCTAAGCTTAGATTTGAAAGCCATTTTCTCCACCGTTCCATTGATAAGCCTCCCCACAATTCTAGCCAACGATCTGTGGATCCCCCGATTGGATGGACTGTCTACAAAACATGATTGTCTTCTCATTCCAAGTCTATCCTTCTCTAGTAAGCAGGGTGGGCGTCCCCCCCCCAGGCTCAATCCCATCTTAATCATCTCTGCAACCCTTGTTCAAGCGCCTTTCCGAGTCGATAGGTCTGCTATGGAGCATTTGGAGGCTCTGCCCTTGGGCCTCCTTTCCTTCCCTTAACCTGCCACAATCTCCCAAGTGCCAATTCAAAAATAGTTCATACCTATGTCACAAGGTTCACCGAACTTCAACTTTGATTTTTTTTTGAGGTTTAGCAAACCTCATCGAACCTCTGGGTCATTACCATTTCCATGGTTCAAGCTCATAACATCATGTCGCAGCTCGCACATGTAGTCGATCCAGAATTCGGCAAACCTAAATTTTCTTTTGGGGTTTGGCAAACCTCATCGAACCTCTGTGTCATTGACCAATTCCATGGTTCAAGCTCATAATTTGATGTCACAGCTCACACTTGTAGTTCATTCTTGCAGTTTCGAAGTCCATGATAGCATTTTTTATGTTTATTGATGTTGGTTTCTTACTATCTTGTGCTATATAGCGAACCTCATCAAGAAATTAAAACTCGAATCGAACCTAATCATTATTGAACCTGAACTTGAACCCCAAACCATGTGACTTAGGTTCAAACCAAAGCAAGAAAGTGGCAAACCTCAGAGAATTTTCAGGCGTAAAGCATAGAATGAAAATTATGACTAGATTACTCATCCATAATCACAGTTTATTGCCAGATTGAGGATGTTATTACACTGGGGTGGTGTTTGGTTGAACAACAAATCTGCCTGCTTTGGGGCTCTCAGGCATAGTCTATTTTGCTTCCATTAGAGCTCTCAATTTACTTGAGTATATGTGTCCATCATTATCTGTTTTGTGTAGACTGCTAACATATCTGCAGTACTGGCTCTGATTCATCAGCAGTTTTGTTGGTGCCTGCTATCTGCAACTGAGTTGATAATTATGACATTTTTCTTTGGAATATTTGCTTCATTAATTTATCTCTAAATGGTGAGTTTACTTCAAAATTATGAGATTATTGGGTCTTTGTTAATGGTGGTCAAGCTGGAAATCGCTAGTTTTTCGAATTGGGTTGAAACTTGAAAGTTATGATCTTTCTAGGTATTTTATATTGGTTTGTGTTTTCTAAATTTATATGTTTTTGACAAGTTGGGTAGACGATCATACTATTTGTATGTTGAAATTTCTATGGATTTTTCATGGTTGTGGTGTGTCTGTATATAGTTATATATTGTTGAAAACTAGACAAGCTATAGGAATTGAACCTAAGATCTGTCCTCAAGCAATTAACTGCTCTATCAATGAGATAGATGCCCCTTCATGACAGGCACCCTTAAGGTTCAATATACAGTTGCGGATTGCTACCTGTGAAACCCACCCAGTTACCCCCTTTAACCCACTTTGGCAAAAAATTGACAGGCTAGGAATTGAATTGAAAACTTGCCCTTTAAACAAGTGTTTGCTCTACCACTAACCTGTGTGGTGCTTTGTGATAGGTACCATTAGCAGTTTGATCTAAAAGTGTTGATTGCAACCTTTGACATATATGTGCTATTGGTGAATAGGGTTGAAAATGTGGGCCAAAATCTATTCATATTTTTTGTATTTGTCACAATTATTGGGTGGTGTGAAGTGAAAACTATGTTGATTGTGTTGGAGTTTATATCAGATTCTATCATTCTTGTAGTGTATCTGCTATTAGTGTATGCATCACCTATGAGTGAACTTTGTTGGAAATTACGAAGTTTTTTTTTAGGTTTCTGCTATTGGTTATCAGGTTAAAAAGAATAGTTTTGTACTATTTGTTCCTGGTATGATTAAAACTACTATTTAAAAAATTATACAATTCCTTTGTAGGTCCTTTATTGGTAGATTGGTATTTGTCACAATTATTGGTGGTGTGAAGTGAAAACTATGTTGGTTGTGTTGGAGTTTATATCAGATTCTATCATTCTTGTAGTGTATCTGCTACATCACCCATGAGTGAGCTTTGTTGGAAATTAGGAAGTTTTCTTTTAGGTTTCTGCTATTGGTTATCAGGTTAAAAAGAATAGTTTTGTGTTATTTGTTTCTGGTATGATTAAAACTACTATTTTTTAAATTATGCAGTTCCTTTGTGGATCCTTTATTAGTGGACAGGGTAGTGATGATTATGTATGATATCTTATCTCAGTCTAACTCTGATTGGTCATGTTATCAGAAGTCTGGAAACCAACTGTACCCTCCTCAGAGAAGGAGTATTGCGAATCTGTTGGTCTACCATGGAAAGAACTTTGCAAGGAAAAAAGGTACGTAAGTTGTTACGATTCTATACTTAATTGGAATGATTCGGCAGGCGAAGAGGCTTTTCACCTTGCCAAGGAAAGATATTGGGCCAAGTATAGTGGGCATTCCTGTCACTTTCCTCCTCCTGACCCCGACATATGCATTGATGTGATTGATTATAACGCAGAACAACAGTTAGATGTTGATTTGCGAGACAGAGCTGACTCTGAATCAGAAAATCTGGACATTGAAAAGCTTCCAGATAAAGCTCAAGAGACACTAATTCCATTAGATATTAAGAGTCATGCAACTAAGATTCAAGAGAAAGAATGGCCATTTGGACTTGGGTATTATGTTTCTGGCTCTTGCAGCTATACACATATTTGTAATGTTGTCGACCTTTATACTGTTGAACCTCAGTTACCCGATCATTACAAACTGACATTGGTAACTGCAGGAATCAATAGTTCAAGGCAGGTCCTGTGTGTGCATAGCACTCTGCATGGGCATATTTGCTGAAGTAGCTCTGCAAAAACAATTTAGGGAGAATGTGCAGTCGAGTTTTAATGTCAATCAATTCGTTGACAATCATTTCCCCAATAGTCATACCATCAACCAAACTCATCTATTACTTGCAATGCTTGGAGTTGATGTCACAGCTCACACTTGTTGTTCATTCTTGCAGTTTCGAAGTCCATGATAGCATTTTTTATGTTTATTGATGTTGATTTCTTACTATCTTGTGCTATATAGCGAACCTCATCAAGAAATTCAAACTCGAATCAAACCTAATCATTATTGAACCTGAACTTGAACCCCAAACCATGTGACTTAGGTTCATACCAAAGCAAGAAAGTGGCAAACCTCAGAGAATTTTCAGGAGTAAAGCATAGAATGAAAATTATGACTAGATTACTCATCCATAATCACAGTTTATTGCCAGATTGAGGATGTTATTACGTTGGGGTGGTGTTTGGTTGAACACCAGATCTACCTGCTTTGGGGCTCTCAGGCATAGTCTATTTTGCTTCCATTAGAGCTCTCAATTTACCTGAGTATATGTGTCCATCGTTATCTATTTTCTGTAGACTGCTAACATATCTGCAGTACTGGCTTTGATTCATCAGCAGTTCTGTTGGTGCCTACTGTCTGCAACTGAGTTGATAATTATGAGATTTTTCTTTGGAATATTTGCTTCATTAATTTATCTCTAAATGGTGAATTTACTTCAAAATATGAGATTATTGGGTCTTTGTTAATGGTGGTCAAGCTGGAAATCGCTAGTTTTTCGAATTGGGTTGAAACTTGAAAGTTATGATCTTTCTAGGTATTTTATATTGGTTTGTGTTTTCTAAATGTATATGTTTTTGACAAGTTGGGTAGACAATCATACTATTTATATGTTGAAATTTCTATGGATTTTTCATGGTTGTGGTGTGTCTGTATATAGTTATATATTGTTGAAAACTAGACAAGCTATAGGAATTGAACCTAAGATCTGTCCTCAAGCAATTAGCTGCTCTATCAATGAGATAGATGCCCCTTCATGACAGGCACCCTTAAGGTTCAATATAAAGTTTCGGATTGCTACCTCTGAAACCCACCCTGTTACCCCCTTTAACACACTTTGGTAAAAAATTGACAGGCTAGGAACTGAATTGAAAACTTGCCCTTTAAACAAGTTTTTGCTCTACCACTAACCAGTGTGGTGCTTTGTGATAGGTACCATTAGCAGTTTGATCTAAGGGTGTTGATTGCAACCTTTGACATATATGTGCTATTGGTGAATAGGGTTGAAAATGTGCGCCAAAATCTATTCATATTTTTGGTATTTGTCACAATTATTGGGTGGTGTGAAGTGAAAACTATGTTGATTGTGTTGGAGTTTATATCAAATTCTATCATTCTTGTAGTGTATCTGCTATTAGTGTATGCATCACCTATGAGTGAACTTTGTTGGAAATTATGAAGTTCTGTTTTAAGTTTCTGCTATTGGTTATCCGGTTAAAAAGAATAGTTTTGTGCTATTTGTTTCTGGTATGATTTAAACTACTATTTAAAAAATTATACAATTCCTTTGTAGGTCCTTTATTGGTGGATTGGTATTTGTCACAATTATTGGTGGTGTGAAGTGAAAACTATGTTGGTTGTGTTGGAGTTTATATCAGATTCTATCATTCTTGTAGTGTATCTGCTACATCACCCATGAGTGAACTTTGTTGGAAATTACGAAGTTTTATTTTAGGTTTCTGCTATTGGTTATCAGGGTAAAAAGAATAATTTTGTATGCATCACCCATGAGTGAACTTTGTTGGAAATTAGGAAGTTTTCTTTTAGTTTTCTGCTATTAGTTATCAGGTTAAAAAGAATAGTTTTGTGTTATTTGTTTCTGGTATGATTAAAACTACTATTTTTTAAATTATGCAATTCCTTTGTGGGTCCTTTATTGGTGGACAGGGTAGTGATGATTATGTATGATATCTTATCTCAGTCTAACTCTGATTGGTCATGTTATCAGAAGTCTGGAAACCAACTGTACCCTCCTCGGAGAAGGAGTATTGCGAATCTGTTGGTCTACCATGGAAAGAACTTTGCAAGGCAAAAAAGTATGTAAGTTGTTACGATTCTATACTTAATTGGAATGATTCGGCAGGCGAAGAGGCTTTTCACCTTGCCAAGGAAAGATATTGGGCCAGGTATAGTGGGCATTCCTGTCACTTTCCTCCTCCTGACCCCGACATATACATTGATGTGATTGATTGTAACACAGAACAACAGTTAGATGTTGATTTGCGAGACAGAGCTGACTCTGAATCAGAAAATCTGGACATTGAAAAGCTTCCAGATAGAGCTCAAGAGACACTAATTCCATTTGATATTAAGAGTCATGCAAGTGAGATTCAAGAGAAAGAAAGGCCATTTGGACTTGGGTATTATGTTTCTGGCTCTTGCAGCTATACACATATTTGTAATGTTGTCGACCTTTATACTGCTGAACCTCAGTTACCCGATCATTACAAACTGACATTGGTAACTGCAGGAATCAATAGTTCAAGGCAGGTCTTGTGCGTGCATAGCACTCTACATGGGCATATTTGCTGAAGTAGCTCTGCAAAAACAATTTAGGGAGAATGTGCAGTCAAGTTTTAATGTCAATCGATTCGTTGACAATCATTTCCCCAATAGTCATACCATCAACCAAACTCATCTATTACTTGCAATGCTTGGATTTGATGTCACAGCTCACACTTGTTGTTCATTCTTGCAGTTTCGAAGTCCATGATAGCATTTTTTATGTTTATTGATGTTGATTTCTTATTATCTTGTGCTATATAGTGAACCTCATCAAGAAATTCAAACTCGAATCGAACCTAATCATTATTGAACCTGAACTTGAACCCCAAACCATGTGACTTAGGTTCAGACAAAAGCAAGAAAGTGGCAAACCTCAGAGAATTTTCAGGAGTAAAGCATAGAATGAAAATTATGACTAGATTACTCATCCATAATCATAGTTTATTACCAGATTGAGGATGTTATTACGCTGGGGTGGTGTTTGGTTGAACACCAAATCTGCCTGCTTTGGGGCTCTCAGGCATAGTCTATTTTGCTTCCATTAGAGCTCTCAATTTACCTGAGTATATGTGTCCATCGTTATCTGTTTTCTGTAGACTGCTAACATATCTGCAATACTGGCTCTGATTCATCAGCAGTTCTGTTGGTGCCTGTTGTCTGCAACTGAGTTGATAATTATGACATTTTTCTTTGGAATATTTGCTTCGTTAATTTATCTCTAAATGGTGAATTTACTTCAAAATTATGAGATTATTGGGTCTTTGTTAATGGTGGTCAAGCTGGAAATCGCTAGTTTTTCGAATTGGGTTGAAACTTGAATGTTATGATCTTTCTAGGTATTTTATATTGGTTTGTGTTTTCTAAATGTATATGTTTTTGACAAGTTGGGTAGACGATCATACTATTTGAATGTTGAAATTTCTATGGATTTTTCATGGTTGTGGTGTGTCTGTATATAGTTATATATTGTTGAAAACTAGACAAGCTATAGGAATTGAACCTAAGATCTGTCCTCAAGCAATTAGCTGCTCTATCAATGAGATAGATGCCCCTTCATGACAGGCACCCTTAAGGTTCAATATAAAGTTGCGGATTGCTACCTCTTAAACCCACCCTGTTACCCCCTTTAACACACTTTGGTAAAAAATTGACAGGCTAGGAATTGAATTGAAAACTTGCCCTTTAAACAAGTGTTTGCTCTACCACTAACCTGTGTGGTGCTTTGTGATTGGTACCATTAGCAGTTTGATCTAAAGGTGTTGATTGCAACCTTTGACATATATGTGCTATTGGTGAATAGGGTTGAAAATGTGGGCCAAAATCTATTCATATTTTTGGTATTTGTCACAATTATTGGGTGGTGTGAAGTGAAAACTATGTTGATTGTGTTTGAGTTTATATAAGATTCTATCATTCTTGTAGTGTATCTGCTATTAGTGTATGCATCACCTATGAATGAATTTTGTTGGAAATTACGAAGTTCTGTTTTAGGTTTCTGCTATTGGTTATCAGGTTAAAAAGAATAGTTTTGTGTTATTTGTTTCTGGTATGATTAAAACTACTATTTAAGAAATTATACAATTCCTTTGTAGGTCCTTTATTGGTGGATTGGTATTTGTCACAATTATTGGTGGTGTGAAGTGAAAACTATGTTGGTTGTGTTGGATTTTATATCAGATTCTATCATTCTTCTTGTAGTGTATCTGCTATTAGTGTATACATCACCCATGAGTGAACTTTGCTGGAAATTACGAAGTTTTCTTTTAGGTTTATGCTATTGGTTATCAGGTTAAAAAGAATAGTTTTGTATGCATTACCCATGAGTGAACTTTATTGGAAATTAGGAAGTTTTCTTTTAGGTTTCTGCTATTGGTTATCAGGTTAAAAAGAATATTTTTGTGTTATTTGTTTTCGGTATGATTAAAACTACTATTTTTTAAATTATGCAATTCCTTTGTGGGTCCTTTATTGGTGGACAGGGTAGTGATGATTATGTGTATGATATCTTATCTCAGTCTAACTCTGATTGGTCATGTTATCAGATGTCTGGAAACCAACTGTATCCTCCTCGGAGAAGGAGTATTGCGAATCTGTTGGTCTACCATGGAAAGAACTTTGCAAGGTAAAAAAGTACGTAAGCTGTTACGATTCTATACTTAATTGGAATGATTCGACAGGTGAAGAGGCTTTTCACCTTGCCAAGGAAAGATATTGGGCCAAGTATAGTGGGCATTCCTGTCACTTTCCTCCTGGCCCCGACATATACATTGATGTGATTGATTGTAACGCAGAACAACAGTTAGATGTTGACTTGTCAGACAGAGCTGACTCTGAATTAGAAAATCTGGACATTGAAAAGCTGCCAGATAGAGCTCGAGAGACGCTAATTCAATTTGATATTAAGAGTCATGCAACTGAGATTCAAGAGAAAGAAAGGCCATTTGGACTTGGGTATTATGTTTCTGGCTCTTGCAGCTATACACATATTTGTAATGTTGTCAACCTTTATACTGCTGAACCTCAGTTACCTGATCATTACAAACTGACATTGGTAACTGCAGGAATCAATAGTTCAAGGCAGGTCCTGTGCGTGCATAGCACTCTGCATGGGCATATTTGCTGAAGTAGCTCTGCAAAAACAATTTAGGGAGAATGTGCAGTCGAGTTTTAATGTTAATCGATTCGTTGACAATCATTTCCCCAATAGTCATACCATCAACCAAACTCATCTATTACTTGCAATGCTTGGAGTTGATGATGATTTGGTATCAAACAGTAGTCCAGATCAAAGTGTAGATCTTGTACATGAGAGCAAAACCTTGGAAGATTATTTCTATGGACGTTATAGCCGTTCAACAAGCTTTGATTGATTTAAATCTACTTCTCTGAGCTTCATAATTTTCTTACTCCTTGCTTCTGTAAAAGCTTCAATATTTTATATTTGGTGTATTACTCTGAGCCAATGTCACTACTTAGCTGTGTTCAATTTCAATCATTCTGCATATTGGCTGAAGCTGTGTCTGAAGTTGAGTGGAGTCCATGTAAAGTCCCTTGCCAATTCCTTGTATAAATGTGAAAGCCATTAGTGGTCACTCATTTTAGTGACCCACTTGATCTACTTGGAGCAAACTTTTAGAGAACAAGAACATGATAATAACAAACCTAGGGGCAAAACCTTTTGCTCTGCAAATTCTAGTTGGGACAAAGGACTACTATCAGGGACCTGTTAGAATAAGCATCATTAATGCTGTACATACATCATTAACCAATTGTATGTATGTCCTGCCTATTGTCTTTCAATGAAATGCATTAGGGTTTGTAGAAATAAGTAGATAAATCAATTCAAATCTCAAAGATAAGCATATTTTAAAAATTATGTTTTCTTGGGGTCCTTAATAAATATAGTTAAAGTCTATAAGCACTTTTTAAGGCATTTCAGCACACCTCAGTAACTAATTTAATCATTTGCACATTTCTTGTCTTTTGGTGAGCATTTCTGGTTTTTTGTCTTGTGTTTCTTTGCTTGTTTAAAACTTTTGAACAATTGATATCATTCAACGTTTTTGTGAATTAATTAAAGTATGGCCAATTTTCACTGAAGAATCCATTGCTACTGGGTTGTCACATTTCTTTTTGCATTCTGGTCAGGTGAGGCAGTAAACCTTGGTGCATGTTTAGCAATAATGGCCCTAGTGTCTTTTAACTCCTGAATTTATATTTTATGCGACAACCAAAGAACTTGTAGCTTGTTAATTGAAAAGAAAAACTTAATGTTGGATGATAGAGCTTGACATTATTCTTGTGGTTGATCTCTATCGAATGAGTTTATGATTACACTCCATTTGCTGACATTGGAATGATGGCCATCTTATTTACACTTCATTGGCTCACTCAAGAGTAGAATATGTAAACAACTTAATAGTGATTATTCATAGTGAACCAAAACAAGTTCTAACTGATCTAATAAAATTGAAACTTGAATAGCCACTGTAAACGCATGTGATAACAAACACTACTTATGAGAACAATAGTGTTTGACAATAGATTTCTAATTAACAACTTTTTGTTTTCTTTGGATTAATACAATTGTGTCTCTTCTTGTGGTCACTTGTTTTAGTGACCCACTGGTGCTCACTAGAGCTGAAAATTTTCTTGTCCTTGCCTTTGGAGCAATTGTATGTATGTGGAAGGAAAAGCAAGTATGATATCAGTATTGATTTGCCACACCAATGTTATGTACTTTTTCAGGTCTGAAGATGTGTAACTTGTGGTTTAGCTTGGTACATTATCTTGTATACCACTTTACTTTGACTTTGTCAATATCATAAGTCCAGTAGCAACTTAAGTGTATGTCTGCATGGAAGAACTGCATTGGGCTTGAACTTTTCTAAAAAATTACATTGTATTTAAAGAAATATGATGTCCAGATAGCAATGAACTCCAAACATCAAATATCTTTGCTCCTTGTAGGCTTGAACCAATATCTCTTTTAGAGAAATTCAACAACTCTAATTTAGCATCCTTGCAGTAGATTGTAGCAAAGCTCGGGGATCAAGCTTAACTCCATGCTTATGAGGCATCCGCGTTCTCATAGTTTACTTGCAGCTCATTCTCAGTTTTAACGGGAAGGTGATATATGGTGTATTATTGTTGCAGTGGCAGGGGATGGATTTTATCCATTTACTGGAGGAAAAAAATACTTGGTCACAATGTGTCTGTTTGATTTAGACTGGTAATTTTTTGTTTCAATGGCTATCGAATGTTGGAGGAAGGTTTATCATTGCAATGGATGGTGTTTGGGATGCATTGAGCTCTGAGAAGGCTGCAAATTGCTGCCGAGGCTTGCCAGCAGAACTTGCTGCAATACAAATTGTTAAGGTACAAATACTGTTGAAAAGGATAAGTGATCAATTTCACCATCTTTAAGTTTATTTTCTATCATAGCCTAACCGATTTAGCTGTACGAGGCTTTGAGGATAAGAGGACTTAGGGACGACACTACATGCATTGTAGTGGATTTGATCCCACCTGAAAAATCCGCACCACTAGCTCTAGTTAAGAAGGAAGGCAAATTTAAGAATTGTTTCAGAAGGAAATCCACTGATTCATCGTCTAAGTCAGTTGAAAAGCAGCAAAATATAGACATTGTCCAGGAAATCTTTGAGGAGGGGTCAGCAATGCTCGCTGAAAGGTAGATAGCCATTTCCAGCTTAGCATCCTTGCAGTAGATTATGTTTTGTAAACACAAACTTATCATTTAAAATTGCAAAGGGAGTAGCCAGAGGCCTGGCTTATTTACATGAAAGGAAGTTTGTTCATGGAAATATTAAGCCAAGCAACATCCTTCTGGGCTTTGACATGGAGCCATACATAGCAGATTTTGGGCTAGAAAATCTACTGGACACTGTCAATGTCAAGTATAGTAGCTCTACTATCCACCTAAGGAACCTTGAAGGTATATTTTCAGGGAGCAAATGATGAGAGGTTGTATCCTCCATGGTCACTCTAGAAATCCTTATAAACCCATGTAAATATGGTCTTTGATTAATATAAAACCTTAAGTTACAAAATTTCTCTCTCTCTCTATATATATATGTATGTCTTATTGATAACCAAATATGTATATATTATTTAGACGTATCTTTCTCTCAATTATAAAATCTCTTAGATTTTCGTCCAATCTTGCTTTAAATTATAAAAAATTGTGAAATATTGGCCAATCTTTTGTTAAAATATTAGATCTTATAAATAATAGGAAAATATTTTCTACTAAAATATAATTTACTCATTTTCCACACTAGGGAAAATATGCCTACATGCCTACTTTTCATCATCTAATAGGTTTTTATGATGCACTCCTGCAAATCTATTTGTTTGTTTTGATCCCTTTTACAACAAAGTTCATGTATGTGTTAATCTAACCTCCAATTCCCTCAATCTTGGGAGATATTAATGTGTGCACTCTCACTTCATGAATATCAAATCTAGTAATTAAATTACATCCATATCCTTGAGAGCTTGTGTTATCCATGTTGATGTAATTAGATGTAGCCTTAAACCTATTTATTTAAGGAGAAGCACCATTACGAAATTTTAGGAAGCTTCTCTCAAGAGTAGTAAGTTCCCACAAATTCTTTTTTGTATTATTATCGAATAAGAGTTGATGTTTATCTTCCTTTTTTATTCAGTGACCTTATCTTCTTTAACACATCTCTAAACATACTTAACTACTCTCTAAGCTATCTTAATATGTTGTTAACAGGAAATCTATATAGGATTCTTTATAAAAGTTGTTACTACACTTTTCCCAAGCTACCTTATCCCGTTCATTAGCAAGCATCACTTTTGTAATATTGAGTCATTTGTGGACATTAAAAGCATTTTCCTCTGACTTTATTTCTTTGATATTAAGTTTTTTCTACTGATTGGAGATCATATTACATGATGCATGATTAACAAATGCTTCTTATTTGTACAAAAAATACACTGGAGATATAAAAGAGTTAAGACACATGATAAATGAAGAGTTTGGTTTTATTTATCTAGATCACAATATCACACATATGAAAATTATTTCACCATTTGAAAAACTTATCATTTCTTTATCCACTCACTATATGAGTTCCATTGGGAGTGTAGAGCCTTACAACAATAATATATTAGTGCAATTTTCAAAATTTCATATAATCTACTAATTATCAGCACTAAACTCTTTATAAATGAAGTTGACACACTAAAAAATGATGCTTGTCTTTTAATTTAAAAGAGAATTATCATGGTACATTGGTATAAGAATATTAGTAGAAAAAATCACCTAGTTATAAGCCTAGATATTGGCAAAGGCTAATTCTTCATGTGGCATAATCAATTAACCATGTATCTTGCTACATGATGCAAAAAAATGACCCATGGATCCTAATACTTTTTAGGGTTCTTTTTCAATTCAATAGGCTTTTCTTCTTCTTCTTCTTCCTGAGATGGTAAAGATAATGACTCAAGAATGACTCTAAGCTTACTAGATAACCAAATTCTCAACATACCTTGCAGTTTCCACACTAGCCACTTACGAATTTTCAAACATCAATGTTTAGATAATAAATAATGGATGGCCATAAAAAAAACATAAACATTAACACCAAAAATAATAATGATCACATGAACCTACTGAGAAAGCGGAAACACATAAGATATCATCTTCACATTGGATACTTTGGAGAAAGGCAATCTTGAGTACCACAATCAAATAAAGAAACACGAAAACACATAAGATATCATCTTCGCATTAGATACCACGATCAAATAAAGAAACACCAGAACACATAAGATATCATCTTCACATTGGATACTTTGGAGAAAGGCAATCTTGAGTACCACGATCAAATAAAGAAACACGAAAACACATAAGATATCATCTTCGCATTGGATACCACGATCAAATAAAGAAACACCAGACTACGGGAGAAGTGACTATTAATTTTTAAAATTTTGATATAAACATTGGTTTTCAAGAGAAATTGCAATTAACAATGTACAAATTACTGAATAAATAATTACCAATTAAACTTTTAAGT
>APFE030393687.1:103736-132534 GCA_000404065.3 Pinus taeda
CCCCCCTCTCAGTATTATTTCCAACAGTCTGTTTGATTTAGACTGGTAATTTTTTGTTTCAATGGCTATTGAATGTTGGAGGAAGGCTTATCATTGCAATGGATGGCGTTTGGGATGCATTGAGCTCTGAGAAGGCTGCAAATTGCTGCCAAGGCTTGCCAGAAGAACTTTCTGCAAAACAAATTGTTAAGGTACAAATACTGTTGAAAAGGATAAGTGATCAATTTCACCATCTTTAAGTTTATTTTCTATCATAGCCTAACCGATTTAGTTGTACGAGGCTTTGAGGATAAGATGACTTAGGGAAGACACTACATGCATTGTAGTGGATTTGATCCCACCTGAGAAATCCGCACCACTAGCTCTAGTTAACAAGGAAGGCAAATTTAAGAATTGTTTCAGAAGGAAATCCACTGATTCATCATCTAAGTCAGTTGAAAAGCAGCAAAATATAGACATTGTCCAGGAAATCTTTGAGGAGGGGTCAGCAATGCTCGCTGAAAGGTAGATAGCCATTTCCAGCTTAGCATCCTTGCAGTAGATTATGTTTTGTAAAAACAAACTTATCATTTAAAATTGCAAAGGAAGTAGCCAGAGGCCTGGCTTATTTACATGAAAGGAAGTTTGTTCATGGAAATATTAAGCCAAGAAACATCCTTCTGAGCTTTGACATGGAGCCATACATAGCAGATTTTGGGCTAGAAAAGCTATTGGACACTGTCAATGTCAAGTATAGTAGCTCTACTATCCACATAAGGAACCTTGAAGGTATATTTTTAGGGAGCAAACGATGAGAGGTTGTATCCTCCATGGTCACTCTAGAAATCCTTATAAACCCATGTAAATATGGTCTTTGATTAATATAAAACCTTAAGTTACAAAATTTCTCTCTCTCTCTCTCTATATATATATATGTATGTCTTATTGATAACCAAATATGTATATATTATTTAGACGTATCTTTCTCTCAATTATAAAATCTCTTAGATTTTCGGCCAATCTTGCTTTAAATTATAAAAAATTGTGAAATATTGGCCAATCTTCTGTTAAAATATTAGACCTTATAAATAATAGGAAAACATTTTCTACTAAAATATAATTTACTCATTTTCCACACTAGGGAAAATATGCCTACATGCCTACTTTTCATCATCTAATAGGTTTTTATGATGCACTCCTACAAATCTATTTGTTTGTTTTGATCCCTTTTACAACAAAGGTCATGTATGTGTTAATCTAACCTCCACTTCCCTCAATCTTGGGCGATATTAATGTGTGCACTCTCACTTCATGAATATCAACTCTAGTAATTAAATTACATCCATATCCTTGAGAGCTTGTGTTATCCATGTTGATGTAATTAGATGTAGCCTTAAACCTATTTATTTAAGGAGAAGCACCATTAGGAAATTTTAGGAAGCTTCTCTCAAGAGTAGTAAGTTCCCACAAATTCTTTTTTGTATTATTATCGAATAACAATTGATGTTTATCTTCTTTTTTATTCAGTGACCTTATCTTCTTTAGCACATCTCTAAACATACTTAACTACTCTCTAAAATATCTTAATATGTTGTTAACATGAAATCTATATAGGATTCTTTATAAAAGTTGTTACTACACTTCTCCCAAGCTACCTTATCCTGTTCATTAGCAAGCATCGGTTTTGTAATATTGAGTCATTTGTGGACATTAAAAGCATTTTCCTTTGACTTTATTTCTTTGATATTAAGTTTTTTCTACTGATTGGAGATCATATTACATGATGCATGATTAACAAATGCTTCTTATTTGTACAAAAATACACTGGAGATATAAAAGAGTTAAGACACATGACAAATGAAGAGTTTGGTTTTATTTATCTAGATCACAATATCACACATATGAAAATTATTTCACCATTTGAAAAACTTATCATTTCTTTATCCACTCACTATATGAGTTCCATTGGGAGTGTAGAGCCTTACAACAATAATATATTAGTGCAATTTTCAAAATTTCATATAATCTACTAATTATTAGCACTAAACTCTTTATAAATGAAGTTGACACACTAAAAAATGATGCTTGTCTTTTAATTTAAAAGAGAATTATCATGTTAAATTGGTATAAGAATATTAGTATAAAAAATCACCTAGTTATAAGCTTAGATATTGGCAAAGGCTAATTCTTCATGTCGCATAATCAATTAACCATGTGATCTTGCTACATGATGCAAAAAAATGACCCATGGATCCTAATACTTTTTAGGGTTATTTTTCAATTCAATAGGATTTTCTTCTTCTTCTTCTTCCTGAGATGGTAAAGATAAATGACTCAAGAATGACTCTAAGCTTACTAGATAACCAAATTCTCAACATACCTTGTAGTTTCCACACTAGCCACTTACGAATTTTCAAACATCAATGTTTAGATAATAAATAATGGATGGCCATAAAAAAAACATAAACATTAACACCAAAAATAATAATAATCACATGAACCTACTGAGAAAGCGGAAACACATAAGATATCATCTTCACATTGGATACTTTGGAGAAAGGCAATATTGAGTACCACGATCAAATAAAGAAACAAGAAAACACATAAGATATCATCTTCGCATTGGATACCACGATCAAATAAAGAAACACCAGAACACATAAGATATCATCTTCACATTGGATACTTTGGAGAAAGGAAATCTTGAGTACCACGATCAAATAAAAAAACACGAAAACACATAAGATATCATCTTCGCATTGGATACCACAATCAAATAAAGAAACACCAGACTACGGGAGAAGTGACTGTTAATTTTTAAAATTTTGATATAAACATTGGTTTTCAAGAGAAATTGCAATTAACAATGTACAAATTACTGAATAAATAATTACCAATTAAACTTTTAAGTCACGTTTTAAAGGTGCAATTAAGTTGAGCTTTTATCTTGTCATTCAATTGATGGACACTGAATATTAAATATAACATAAATATATAGGAGTAGCATGTGAGTGTTAGTTTTAGAAAGAAGATTCTTTTTATTATTAATAAAAATATAGATAGTTAGTTTCATTTTAAAGGGTTATAAATATGAGTTATAAATACAAGACTTAAAAGGTTGTAAATATTTAAAGGGTTGTAAATATGAGTTATTAATTGTTTTTACTCAAAACCTGATAAATAGCAATTTAGCAATTTCTTTTTAATTGAGTGACTCATATTCATGTTTCTTTAGGTTGAAGGTAAACCCACTAAAGTGGAAAAAATTGTGATGCTAATAATTAGAGGGATTCTCATCATGGGGTGATAAGAAATTTGATATTAGAAATGCAACAACATAAATGTTCACAACAAATTTAGAGAGATCCACCTTGTTGAATAATGCACACACTACATGGATAATGGATTTCCGCACTATATGCCTTACGGCGTTTTCTTTGCAACATCTGGTGCAAATGCTAGTTATTATTTTTTTTTACTCTAAAATATGTTTTCGTGCTCTTATAAAAGTAGAATTTAATTTCAAATGTAATCATAAAAGTAAAGAAATTTACAAAATAGATCCACGTCTCATGACGGTAAAAGTTACTTTCAAACATAATCAAGAAAGTTAAAAAGTTTGGAGAATAAGTTCATATTCTTATTATTCTAAATGTAACTATCATACGTTATTACATTCCAAAATGTCTTCATTTAACTGTAAATGGGCACGAAGTCGACATTTTCCATATAAAAATTCGAAAGAAATTGTAAAATGTCTACATAAAATAATTAAATGTCTCCACATATCTGTTATTTTATTTTCTTTTAATTTTTTTTCCAGTACAAAAAACTTGATTGTATTAAAATCAGATAATGTCTAATACATTTTTATAGACTGAAATGAGACATATTTCTTGATTATGCAGTTTGTAGAAAAATAGTGCCAAGCATTTGTATATGAAAGTCTATATGACAAAAGGTGACAGAAGAAGAAAAGATATGTATGTACAGTATACATGAGGTAAACAAACCATACTAGATAGATTGCCTAGATAAGTAAAAAACCCCTTTAGGAGCGTCATCTTCCAGCTGGAGAAAGTATGTACTATGAGCAAAAACAATTGCAAGGAACATACCTGGGAAATTGATATATGAACAAATAAATTTATGTGCCAAAAAGAGAAAAATCTTGAATCTAATACGTTTTGGCTTCCATTATTATGTCCATTTTCCATTTGCCCATTTGAGTTAGGAGCCCTTTCTTCGACAAAACATCTGCTTGAGTCTTTTGAGATCTGTCGACATGATGTATAGTATAATCCTTCCTCCCCCTCTAGAAAGTTTCAATTTTGTTCATCCATCCTGCAAAATGTTGATTTTTTATAAAACTCTTGGTTTTGACATGATCTATTATGATTTTGGAGTCACCATAGATCTGCAGGGACCATATATTTAGGAAAAAGCTAAAGTGAAGAAGCCCTGATAGAGCTATTGCTTCAGCTTCGTTGTTTGTTCCTTTTCCCCCATTCCAGTGGATGGCAAATTGCTGATCTTCTTTCATGACTATGTAGACCCCACAGACACATATACCGTTTTGTGCTGCCCCATCAAAGAAGACTCTTGGAAAGCTCATCTGACTTTTTTTTTGCTCCTTTGATTTTTTCTTTTTATGCTGTGAGATCTTGCGAGGAAGAGAGTTGTATAGAGTGATAATGTTATCAAAAACAGACTTAAAAACATCCTCTCTATTTTGGAACAAAAGCTTATTCCTTCATTTCCAGATTGACCAAAAAACTAGTTGTGAGTTGTGGAATAGGTCTCCAGATTGCTTTCTGATTACTCCACCATTCAAGAGCTACTTTTAGTGAATAATGTGATACAAAAATGAACCCAAAAAAGGAAGCAAGGTTCCTCCAAAGCTGAAGGGAGTGAATACATTGCAGGAACATATGAAAGTTATTTTCTCTCTCTGCTTTACATATTAAGCATATACTAGGTCTGGACCAGTTCCTCTTTTGCAAGTTTTCCCATGTAAGATTTTTGTTATGGAAAACTAGTCAGGAGAATATGATAATTTTATGAGGGCTCCTAGTTTTCCATAATGATAAAGGGAAAACGTTACCTAATTGAGATAAGTGAAACCTGGCAAGGGTTGAGTAGATATCTTTTACACTTACATTCTCCTTTCTACTATTCCCCTTACAGATGAGAACATCCTCAGCTTCAGTTCGACATATGCCCCTGTTCCTTATTATCCACAGAATCTGAGTCCATTGTTGAGCTAAAGAACCATTTAAGCCCAGAGTCAAAGCATTTTTCCAAATGGGGAAAGGGCCCTGCCAATCTGCGATGACCTGGTTCCAGGTAAAAATCCCTTTTCAATGGAAAAAATCTATTAATTGCCAAGATATATTAATATCAACTCCTCCACCCGATATATGGTCAAGACCTATGATTTACTTATTACCTATTTGAAAGCTCCAAGCAAGGTTTTGGAGGAAAAATGATTCAATTTTACGAAAAATCATCCAGATGGCTGAGCCTTGAGGCGACCCGATCGTCCCCTTCCTATACCAAAAGGAGATATCTCTATTGCCCATATACTTCATCCTAATGGATCTGCTCCATATACTGTCCCCAAAAACACCTCTCCATAGTGACTTGCATAGAAAGGCCATCCCGAATTTCCGGAGATCCATGATTCCCCATCCCCCACGCTTCTTTGGGAGGCTAAGATTTGATAGTTTTGACAAATGATATTTAATTTTCTCTTTATTTCCTCCCCATATAAAATTTGTTGTCATTCTATTTAGCAAAAGGATAACACTCGCCGGAATATAAAATAGATGGGCCCAAAACACTGACAGTTGGGCCAACACTGATTGTGCTAAAACCTCTCTTCCTGCCATAGAGAGACACTTGAATTCCCATCCAGCTATCCTTTTGAAATATCGATTCGAGATCCATAGCTAGACAGCTTTTGAATAGCCTTTAGGTTTAAGATGAAAACCCAAGTATTTCATGCCATCCTTTATGGGCTTCACTTCAATATTGAACAGTTGAACCAGATACTCTATAAATTCCATATTAACTTCCCCATGATAGGAGGATTTACTATCATTTATAAGAAGACCTGTAGCTCTTTGGAACTTTTCCAATATTTCATGTAAACAGTTCCAGGAGAGCCGACAGAGCATTCTAAAATCAAGATATTGTCCACAAATAAATTATGTGAGATGAAATTTCTCTTGCTGATCATTAGAGAGCGGCATCTTTTTTCCATGAAAACTCTTTTGATATGAAGACTTAAGGAATCCATTGCCAGAATAAACAGAAGAGGGGATAGAGAACACCCCTGTCTCAAACCCCTAGTAGCCGAGAAAAAAGTAGTTGGAAATCCATTGATAATGATAGCATAGTTAACATTTTCAACACAGGCCATTATCCAATTTGTACATTGACAATTTAGGCGATTTTTATAAGAAGACATCTTAAAAAACCCCAGTCAAGGCAGTCATAGGCCTTCTTAAGGTCAATTTTCAAAATGGCTGCCTCAATTTTTTTTGAGTGAAGAGAGTGCAGGCTTTCCTGTGTATTTGCAACTGCCTCTAGGATGTTCCTTCCCAGGAGAAACCCATGTTGTTCCTGAGAGAAGAATTTGGATAGAGTACCCCAAATTCTGCCTACTATGATTTTCGATATGATTTTATAAATGGTTTTACACATGGATTGCCTGGACAAATATCATAATTTCATTACTTGGACTTCCCAAATGACTAAGTTATAAATGGATCGTTTAAGCAATCATGTTTCACATAAAAAGTTGAAAGAATTTGTTAAAAGTTCACATAGAATAAAAAAAATATATTTTTATTATTAAGGTTGAATGCACATAAATTAATAAAATTTTGAAATTTGTATCTAGGAAATGTTAAATAACTCCCAAGTTTTAGAAACTTCTATCTAAATTATTATGTGGAAGTGTTAAATAACTCCCAAATTTCAAAATGAAAATTACATCCTAATTTCACTTTAACATTCAAAAATTAAAAGTTAACCTCACCCTCTCTGTGTATATTAATAAACCAAAATATACATGATAAATGCTCATAAGGTCCTATGCAATTTGACTTTCTCCCTTTGCCTCTTATGAGCTTGAACTTTGATAGTTACAAATGGAAGTGATTTATAGAGTTGGTTAATTTTCAAATAAAAATTTGGCAAAGTTTAGATTAGGTTTAAATTTATATTTGAAATATAAATTATACTTAAATATAAAGTAATTATATTTTTATTATAATAATTTAGTTTTCTATATATATTTTTGTGGTAAATATTTATGAACATTTGATGATCTTTTTACATGAAATATCTTAACAATATCATTGACCATTAATCTAAAATATCGTAAATAATAATTTAGTTTTATAATACAAATATTTTTAATATAATAAATTTTATTAAATTTGTAGAAATAAATTATATATTTATTCATAAACACTTAATTAAAATTAATATATTATAAAATATTATAAATTTTATATGTCTATATTGACTTTTAATTACTTAATATACTATAAAATATTAAATTATATTAAATTAAATTTATATTTCTATATAAATAACACAATTATATATCTATATATAGCAAACACTTAAGCTTCAAACATGCTACTTGGTAATATAGTTTATGTGATACTCGCAAATCATGCAACCTCATTTAAGATCCATGTGGACTTACTCATGAGATTGGGTTTTAAATTTTCGTTAAAATATAGATTTATATTCTTTTTTCACTTTTAATTTTTCCACTTTCCATGGATTATATGGCTTTTTAAATTCTCCTTAAAATATAATATTTATATTATTTTTTTTCATTTTTATTTTTCCACTTTTCACCTACGTTATATTTACCATAGTTATTAGATCATTTTATTATTTTATTATAATTTTGTTTGTTTTTTATTTGAAATAAAAAATGGGTTAATTTAAATTAAAATTTTTGTAGGTAATAAATATGGGAGAAGAGTGGGAGGAGCCGAGAGGGGTGTTTTTTCATTTTAAGAAACAATAGGAATATAGTTTTGTTTAGGAATTCGGAGGTATTTTTAGTAATGTTGTTGAAGCATATGCTCTTCTCCAAGGATAGATTTAGCTTGTTAAATTAGGGATACAAGATATGATTACCATTGGAAACTTTCTAAATATAATCTATCATTTAATAGATGGATCCCTCCCCCTGTTACGAAGCTCTTCCATATTTTTAAGAGGATACATCCACTGTTACATTTTATCCATATGATACAATATTTCCACATCTTAAGAAGTAATAACTCCAACGTTGATAACATGGCTAATTTGGGATCAACTCTTAAATTACTAGGGGGAGTTATCTGAAGCCTATATCCCATAAGGCTTAAGAAAATGATTCATAAAATGCTTGGACACGTGTTTATTGGGAAAGGGGAAGGGGCACCCACCTATCATTATGGGAGATTGGCTTGTGGTATGCATGTAGGAGTTACCTTTTGTGAATATAATTCAAGCAGGGTGAGGTTATAGTGACATCATGCAAGTGAGAATGGAAGGTGATATGCGAGGTGATTGCGTCCTATTGTATGGGATTTCAACGACTTATGGAGTGACGTTGTGTTGTAGCGGCTACAACCACCCTCCAAAATTTTGCCTTAGCTTCGTTTTGGAGCCTCCCTACCAACCTTTCATAGCAGCATGTCTTTCCTTTCAAGTACACAAGCTTCCATAATTTTCTTATAGAATGTCAGCCTGTGCATCAGAGCTTGTTGCATCCCCCTCACAGGCTATTTCACCAGACTTGGTTTAGTTGTAGGCCGTGCAAATCCCTCAAGAAATTGCACAATTCTGAAGGCAACCAACCTTCCCTCCAGAAATTACGCAATTCTATCTGGCAGCCTGCTGAGCTCCAGAATTGCGCAAATATGACTATCATTGTTCACTAAGAAAGTTCACAATTCCTCCCAGCAGGGCTGCTCAGTCCATAAATTTCTCAATCCCTCTGGGTAGTCAGCCCAAATCCCTTCGAGAAATGTGCATTTTTCCCCTCAACTAAGCAGACTGTAGCATGTGTAGTTGGCTTAATCGGTTCCACCCGGAACCAAGAAAACTTGACTTGCATGCATGGGATGCTTTTTCCCGGAATAGAAAAAGAAACATGCAAAAAGCATCCCTAGATTTTAGGAAGATATTTTTAGAAGCTGGAGGTTACATGCAAAGATTGTTTTAGAATCTTTCCTCCGAGTGTCGCTTTTTCCTAGATTTGTGGCATGTGTGTCATGAGCCTCAACTTATTTATTCGACGCTTCAGAGCTCACTTATTCACATCAATCTTGGAGCTCTGAAATCCCAAAACACATCCAGGAGTCTTTGACACATCCATCTCAGCTATTCAGGGGTAAGTTGTCTTAACTTGTCTTTTGCAGCATTTTTCTCACTTTTTTGTGTTTTCGCTTGTGTGAGTTATGTTTGCTTGAATTTTGTGAACACTTGCTTTCGTTTACATGCATATTAGCTTGTACTAGCACCGTTTCAATTTTCATTAGCATCTCACTGTTGTCGCATGCATGAAACTGTTTAGCATGAATGGTCACCGATTTGGCGAATCGCTTCACCCACATGCATGTTGTTCCATTTTCTGAATCTTTCATTCATTGTTTGCATGCATGATCATTCACTCCTGCTTACACTCAGTATCACCATGCAATCACATTCACATTTTCTTTCATCTACCCATCGACGCGTCTTGTTAGCCTTGGCCCGGACTCTGCCTCACCAAGATAAGATTGTACAATCTTGAGAAGGAAGGTTCTATCTTCCCCTCAGGAAATGCACATTTCTACCCAGTGATTGTCCTCTAGTCTTGTATTGTGCAATTGTGAGGGACAGTGACTGCTGGCCCAAAAAATTGCACAATGCAGTCACTATGCCTACAACCACTGCCAATTAAAATTGTGCATTTTTTAGGGGAAGATAGAACCTTCCTTCTCAATATTGTGCAATGTTGTCTTGGTGAGGCAGAGTCCAGGCCAAGGCTACCCAGACCCATTGACGGGCAACTGAAAGCAAATGTGAATTTGATTGCATGGTGATACTGAGTGTAAGCATGAGTGAATGATCGTGCATGCAAACAATGAATGAAATATTGAGAAAACGAAGCAACATGCATGTGGGTGAAGCGAGTTTTGAATCAGCAACTGTTCGTGCGAAACAGTTTCATGCATGCAACAATAGTGAGATGCTAACAAAAACTAAAATGATGTGTTAGAAGAGCACGTATCTTGTCTAACATGCATGTTGTTGTTGATTACATGCAAACATGGATGATGAGATACAAGGGAGCTCCACTTCACTTTCCTCCGATGATGAAGCTCACAACAGTCGAGCTGAAGGAACACATCCGGAGTCAGATCCAGAACTATGAAGAGCTCCCATATCTCATCACTAGTCTACAGTATTCCCGTGCACATGTATTCAAGAGCATGGATGTTGTTGTGCACGCACATGTGATCCCATCTATTGGGACACTCACCCAGGTGAAGAGAAAGGCACAGGTCCAACTAGGGCTTGTCTCATACTTTGATGAGTTGATGTGCATAGCCACCAGCCCAGACTTGTCAATTAGTGTATACACCATGCACAAGTATGTTGATGGTATGGCCTCACTCAAGACAATGATGCATATGCTATTAGACGAGTTGGACAAAGGAGCCCGATCAGTGTACCTGGATGTTATGGAGGCAAGATTTAGGTTCCAGAAAGATGTCACCTTAGAGTACACAGACACCATCATGGACTACCGATCTTGGCATTAGTTCGCTACTATTGACCATCGTGAGGATGTCAAAGAGCTTGTCTTCCAATAGTTGTCCGAGCCATAGTGATTTCTTGCATGGCTGCTCAAGCCATTTTTTCTCACATGGGTACATGTGCATTGTAATGTAATCTCTTGTCAAGTGTAAGTTCAAGTGTCGATAGTTGGATGTAATAGTCATAGAGTAGATGAAGAGTCATGAGGGTATATGAACTGTCACAAAGCGGAATTTCAAGGGCCACCCCACCCTTTGCTATAAATAGTCCCTCATAACTCATTGTAAAGGCTTTTGGTTAGCCAAGCTTTTGATAAGACTATCTTAGAGAGAGCTTGGATAGTATTGTAATGTGCCTTGGCTTCTCCACTGTGCAGAGCTAGTATATCTCTTTGGAGGAGCAGGCGGTTGTGGTTGTAACGTCTTGCTGCTAGAACTAGTGGTTGTACATGGATGTATTGTATGACTAGAACATACACTTCTTAATATAACAGAACCAACATGTTTCATGCATATGTTGTATTGTATTCCCGCTATCTTGAGTGCTCTAAATGATATATGTATATGTTTGCTTACGCATGCATGTGTAGCTTTCTGTATATGTATGTATGTATCTTTCTGAAATATGATGTTTGTTTAACCATCACTTTGGATTTCTAGCTAACTTGCCTTCCATGTTGTGATGCATCTTTGCTTGTGTGTTCCCTTCTTAACTCCATGCTATCATAGGTTTCCAAGGGGAGCACTCACCTCACCCTCCATGTGTTAGAACCAATCATGCACCTTCCTTGGCTTACTGCAACTATCACACCCTTGCTACCAATAAGGACATCTTACTTTCCTCTATATGAAACGGCAGTCAAGGCATATTGTACAACCCACTGTAGGGACTAATACACAAAACGGTTTGAGGTCTAATTGGGACTTCTTCCCGAGGAGATCCCCTGACATGTTGGCAGGTCCAACACTGTCAACACATTGATGATGACATAGTTTTGGATCTTAATCCAACTTGTTTTGTGGATTGATCACAAGTGCAAAAGGGGCACACCTTAGATGTAAGAAGTATGTCTCATGATTAATCCATGGAGAAGAAGTATCATGACAAGGAGTGCTTCTAAGAGTGTTGAGAGGTTGTATTGTTGTATAAAATGTGTTACAAAGGGGAGAGTAGTTGTATTTTGAGTTTTTGTGATTCTTCTTAATGTCTTAGGGACTATTGAGGATGATGGAGGCACCAATGTCTACTTTGTGCCATGGGACATAGGAAAATCAACTCAATGGGGGCTTTATCAGATATGGGTTTTTTAATTATGTGTAGTTACAATTCAAGTCTCAGTGCTAGTTGAGTTTATCGCTTAGGTATTCCATGTTTAGCTCCTTGAATTTGGATGAAGTTTTGATTATAAGTGGCGCATTTATGTTGGGTTTGTGGGGTCTTCCTTCCTGCTCTTTTCCTAGCCTTTGGCCCCAACTAGGCTTGAGGACGCTCACTGAATTTTGGTTCATGGATTTACAACTGGTGGGTGGATGTTTTAGTGGTATGCTTAGTGGATTGATGAATTTGCATGCTCAGACTGATTTGATTGCCCCCGACTTCTTGCGGGATTTCACAACCTGTGTTATAAAGGGGACAGGGGGTAAACATTGTGGTGTTCGGTTGTTATGTGTATTTGAAGGAGGAATTTTTTCATTTAAGGGGTTGAGTGTTGTTGTTGTGGACTATCCGAGATCTTTGATCTTCATTTTGGCACCTTGGTCTGTTCCTGGTTAATTGGGGTGTGTGTATTGGTGTGTATCCTAGAAATTAGTGGGTTGTGGTATACTGGAAGGGATTTTAGGGTATTTTGGAAGTTTGTTAGGATATCTAGTTAGTTGATTGGGCCAACTCAAACTTGGGTTGTTGCCAACTCTATCTAGTTTTGATCCCAAAGTGTCCATGACTGTAATAATTGGTATTTTTATTATTGCCTTGATATGCTTTCTAACTTTGGGAACTTATGACAATCAAAAGGTAATTGTTATTACAGTTGAATCCATCTAGAGATACTAATCATTCCATATTTCATGCCAGTTCCTGCACAGGACAGTGGGGAGCTTAGAATACATGGCTCAAGGTGGACAAATTACTTGGTTGGAATCCACATTTCACACCATGCACCAAGAACTCCCTTGGATAGTAAAAAACATGAAGTATTTGCAGTATCGTCCTCAAAAGGATTGAAGATTTTAATTATCTAAGATACTAGGTGGAGGGGACTGTGAATAGATGGGAGACAGAGAAAGGCGAGTTCTCTGATAACAAAATCAATTTAGAAGGGAGGCCTCCTTATACTTAAAAATTGTAAGTAATGTCTTTTTAATTTTATTATTTGCTAGATAGCTTTTGGAGAATTTACAATTGGAATAATAAGGACTACTACTTAATCAATCTAGAAAAGTATGTAATCTATTTAGTAGATGGTCGAAGATGTATAACAATAGTAGGCTATTAAGCCTTAGACTCAAAAACATTTGTTTGATGTAACTTAAATAAGATTTACACTTACTAATTTTAATATAAACTAATTCTCAGGTTCTTGTTAAAAAAAGAACTTGGGACTAGCCATAATACTTAAATTGAGTATCGTCATGATCATTCAAAATCAAGCCCCAATTAATTGTCATAGGAGGCTTTTTAAGTGGCAGATCTCACCCATTGCTAGTCTTAGTGGGCTTGGGCTCCTCTAAAATTCCTAGGGCCAAAGTAGGAGAGCTCGCTCCCTTTGTAGTGGGATTTCATACATTATGAACCAAATATTTCCACTCTTTAACCCATATTCTGACCTTGTAGTGATTTCTCTAGTATGATTTCACCAATCTAGGTAAAGGAGAGCCCAATTATTCTCGACCCACTATAAGTGGGGAACCCCCCATTAAACCAAGAACTGTTGTAGTTAATCCTTTTCCATCGGAACCTTGCGTTATAGTATTATAATTTGCATAGCATGAATTAATGCCCCACCATACCATGAAAGGGACTAAGTAAGCTCGTGCTTGTTAAATTTCACATCATTATGTTGTTTCCAAAAAGAGCTTTAATTTGCATAGGCATCTAGTTAAAATAAATTCTACAAACCGTGGTAATTTATGCCCTAAGATAGTTGCTTTCAATGAAATGGAGGTCACATTCGTCGTAAAATTATCGCACTGAGGGAAATTCATTATTCATGTGTCTTGGATGATCTATATTGTTGTGGCATCAAGTATAAGTGTATGATCAAATTCGAAGTCTTATCACTGTTCACATCAGCCTCACTGATCCCGCACTTAGCCAATTTCTGAAAAGCTTCCCCACCAAGAAACCTAGCTTCACCCAACCTCCCTAGATTGCACATTGTGTAGTATCAACCCTCTGGTTGTGACCTTTCCTCTTGAAACTGCACAATGCATAGTTCTTGCCTTCCTAGACTAATACACTACATAGTTCCCATGCTCAAGCCCTAACCTTGGCTCCCATAATTGTGCAATCCATCTTCCCATCTTGGCCTCAGCTGCACATTGTGAAATGTCTAGCATCAAGCTCATTACTTGAAACCCTAATCTGAGCAATTTCCGAGCTTCCTCTATCTCCCAGAACTACACAATGTGTTGATCTAGTGCCCGTCCCCTCAGCTTGTCACACCAGCCTTCAAAATTGCATAGTTTTCTTCCTCGGTCCAACCTGGACAGCGCATTGCGGAGTCTCAAGGCTCAAGGATCAACCCTGACCACTTGAAATATGCAATTGCACAGGCACTGAGCTTGTCTCCCAGCTTGTTACCTAGTTTCATCTCAGCCAATGGATCAATATGCACTATCTTAGACTAGGGATTTTTTCAGACTGATGTCATCTCGTCATGAGTGAAATACATATGCAAGTACCTTATCATGGCAGGATGAGATGATGAAGAAGGAGATGAATAAGAGAAACATGTTGAAAGACATATTTGTAGCTGAGTATGAAAAATGATCAACCGAAAGAAAGAAAAGGGACACCAATTTTCTATCACAACTCAAGACTTGAGATCATTGAAGATTCCTTATCACCAACCCATGCGAAGGTGGAAAGAAGAGCATTCTCAAGTAGACACTCAATACACTACAACAAAAGTGGCTTGACATTGCCTCATCATGAAGGAGTCCTGATCCAGGTGGATGTTGGTGGCCACCTGCCTATTCTAGTTGGACCCCTACCAATGTCTCTTTCAATTTTTCAGTTTCTTTAATTGTAGCACAATTTACTATTTTTTGCAGTTTTTTGGCTCATGAACTTTCAGAGCCGTTTTGAGGCCCCAAACGATGTTTTTTTGGTAAAACTAGGGAAAAAAATGAAATTTTCACTAATGTTATCCATTCGAAAGTTTTAGTCCTCAAACATATATTTCTAACAAAGTATTGTGCGCGTCAAACAAAGATCATATGCCAAAGTTACGACCCCGGGAAGTTGATGTACCAATTTACCCAAACAGGGCCCATAATGTTGGCGCTTCATCTTCGAGGGTTAGGTTTTTGGATGTTTAGGGTTTTACATTGTTTCTCATAATAAATAGGCCTTCGAGCCTCATTGTAACATAGTTCAGAGGCATATAACCGCCACATCTCTTCTCAGAAATAAGCTACGATCGACAAAGCTATTTTTTTTCCATTCTATTTGTAAGCTTATTTTATTTTATTTATTTTATTTTTATTTTTATTTATTTATTTATTTTTATTTTTTTTATTTTTTTTATTATTTTTTTTTTGGGCAAAGACTAATCTACTTTATATTAAAAAAAGTTGTAAAAAATATGTACAAGAGGTTTGAACCTCTGAGAGTGCCTGGCAACTCTCTTTCAAAATTTTAACAAAATTGACTGTTCCACTGATGATAAGGAACCTTATACAAATTGTAGCAAAGAGTGGACTTAAAAAGCAGAAGGAGAAGATTTTACAGATCTGAAGACCTGCCAGAATACTTAACATGAGCAAAGAGACAAAAGAAGATTTGTGGACTTGCCGCTGTTTGCTGGAATGTACGCCAGCCACTGAACGTCGAGCCAAAATAACCGAACAAGTAGAGCCGAATCATAGAAACCATGCCAGAATAGCAGGAGACCAAAACAGAGCAGGAAAACTAACCATACGAAACAGAGAAAATTACTTGATATTTTCGGATCCTTGCCTGGTTTCCTCGTCAAGGGTCTCCCAGGTTTTCTCCACGCCGTCCTGGACATCTTCAAGCTTCATTCCCGGCGGCAGCTTGGGATACAGCAGGGTTGCAAAGGAGTTATCCGGCTTCTTGTACATGGTTTGTTTCTGGCGAGAGGTTTGCCTTGTGTCTACCCTCTCCTGAGGAGTCTTTGCCTTTTCCTGTGCCAAATCCAAACTGTTCTTGTCTTGCATGCTTCCAATTTCCTGAAGCGCCTCTGCTTGCTCCTCTGTGTGAGCGAAAGTACTCTCTTCCTCAATTTTGCTCTGCGACGAAGGGGCATAGGAGTTGTCCTCCATCCATCTGCTCGGCGAGGAGTTGTTCGAAGGAGAAGGCGACTTTTCCTCCGAAGGTTCCTTCAGACTGACCTCTTCCTCATCTTCTTCCGAGAAGATGACTGTCACAAGAGCCGAAATTAATGGTTTGTTTGTTCGACGGCGAAATTGGAACCTTGCAGATTGCATTGTGTTGCTAATGGATTGTCCCGAATCGTCAGATCTATTCGAAGGTGGCGACGCAATGGCGAGAGGTGAAACACGGCGAGGGCTATGAATGCCTCTCCCTCCAACACCTCCTCGTTTCCCATAATTATGTCCACACCGAGGAGTGGCCCTTAAGCAAGGAGCCATGAGATTACTCTTGTTAGAGGCGAGAAAGATTGAAGACAATGGTTGCCCTCAATCAACCTGAAGACTGGTTATCGCCCAGAAGGAATCTGAAACAACCACAATTTTGAGAAAGCTGGTTTCGTCAACCGGGAAATCGTTGCACTCACAGAGCGACTCCTCCGTTGAGCGAATCCCTCTCTCAATTCCCACTGCTACATTCTGAGAGGTAGAAGCGACAGAAGCATACACGGGTTTAAGCAAAGCTACAGAGAAAGGCATGTTCTTACCATAGCCACCTTCCTCATTCCTCCATAGACCAGACCTTACGCTCTCAGCCTGCAACCAAATCTGAACCAGAGAGAATGTTCTGGTAGCGCGATCCTCCATCCTGTTATCACCACAATGCTTGCCTTGGGACGGTAGATGCATTGAATGGCAATGAATGCCATTCAATTTCGACGGCTTAAAACCTTTCACCTCCATCCTGTTCAGCTGCCTGTTGTCCTCTCCACGTGGCATGCGTTTAAAACCTATTCAATGCGCTTTGAACACCCGCATCTGGGTCTTTTAGTATTTGATGTTAATGAAATGAAGTGTTATTTTTTTATGCATCTATGTATTTATGGATATATCTGTAATTTGTTGCATTCCTATTTAAGTTCGTATCAGTGGTATCATAGCAATCTACTCTTTCTCAGTTTTTCTTTACATGTCCCCAACAAGGTCACGATATAAGTAGTTAGGGCTCGAATTAGTCAAACCTTTGCAAGACCAACCTTGCAAACCCCGACGACCTCCCATGGTGGAAGAGAATAAAGAAAAGGGGGCAGGAAATCCTTTCAAAACCTTGCTTGAAGAATCCCTCGAGCAACAAAGGAATGCTATGATGGACAACTTTGCTCAAATGCTTGAGTGGCTACCTAAAGGCAACACATCTCCTTCTAGAAGCTACTATGGAAGCGCCACACCCTTCAAGGTACAAGTTAACTTTGATATCCACATATTTGAAGGTCAGATAGATGAGGACGTCGTAGATAAATTTTTAAATATGCTAGAAGGATATTTTTCTGTTCATGATTCTTCCAATTGGGAAAATATTATTTTTTTACTTTTCAAAACCGCCCCCACGTCAAGGAATGGTGGGAAGGACGAAAGTACACCCACACTATTTTTGGCCGCACCCACTCGGAATTTATTTTGGGCTACCATCAAGGAGCAGTATTACTCTGTTAGGATCTATGAGGATAAATACATAGAGTGGACCATGCTGCAATAAGGAAGTGACCAAGACATGTCGTAGTTTACCAATGTTTTTCATACCCTTTGCACGAAGTTGGGTATCAAGGATTATGAGCGGAATTTGGTACTCAAGTACTGCGACTATCTACATAGGTACATCTAAGATGAGATGGAGTTCCTGGACATCTCCTCGCTTGACATAATATACCAATATGTTGTCAAGATTGAGCAAAAGTTTAAACAGAAAAAGCGAGACTTTGGATCTACAAATCCGAAGCAAGGGAAAGGCACCCCCAAACCGCAGAGAATAGAAAAAAGGCAAGGCAGGGTGACCCAGGATAACCTACTGAAGTCGTAAGAAAAAAATAACAGCATGAATATAAAGAAGGACATGGGAAAGTGGTGTGAGTTCCATAAGAGCTCGTCTCACAACACAAGTGAGTGTCGGGCCAAGAAGACACTGGTGGCCGAGCCGAAGGCTTCTGAATCAGATGCATGTTCTGACTCTGGGTCAGAACTTGACAAGGGGAATGAGAAAGGGAATAATATCATTGATGTAGATCCTAGTGCCACTGTGGCCACCACCAAGATCCAGAAGATTGAACCTGAAGACCCATAGGAGGGGGAACGCCTCTTCCACTCACAGATGTGGGTGAAGGGTTCTTCGTTGTAGTTCATTGTCGACATCGGGAGCCAAAAGAACCTTATTTTAGTAGAGTTCGTAAAGCAGTTGGACCTACCAACTAAAACACATCATTAACCATACACCATCAGGTGGCTACACCAAGGACGAGATCTCCGTGTCAGCCAACAGTGTCACCTTCCCTACAACATCAAGCCTTTCACGAATGAGGTAGTGTGTGATGTTGCTCCTCTTCAAGTTTGTGATGTATTATGAGGACAACCATACTTGTGGAAGTGATATGATGTATATTATTCTAGACCTAGCTCTGTTATTACTTCTTTGGGTAATAAGTTATACAAGATACGAGAGGTAGCCTCACCTACCACCATCTCTTTGATCTATGCTAAGGAATGCAATAAGATCATCTCCCAGATTGGGAAATTTGTTTTCTTTTTGGTTCACTCTCAAAGTAAAGGGAAGATCGTAGCCACATCCATGGCCCCCGGGAAGGGTTCCTCCATGTAGCAAAGCAGGTGGATATGGTCGTGGAAGAATACAACGAAATGGTGGTGGATAGGGGTACCCTTGCATTATCAAGTCATGTATTCGATAGATTTGAATCCCAGTGCACCTCTACCCAACAAGACGATATATTGCCACTCCATTATGGAAAATGAAGAGATCAAGCAAAAAATCTAGGATTTGCTGCAAAAATGACACATCTTACCAAGTTCCTCACCTTGTGGGAGCCCAATTATACTTGTATAGAAAAAGGATGGGATCTCGAGGCTCTACATTGATTATCGAGCACTAAAAAAAAAATCATTGTCAAGAACATGTATCCAATCCCACAGATTAATTCCCTTTTAGACTATCTCAAGGGGGCCAAGTATTTTAGCAAGATAAATTTGAAGTCTTGTTATCACTAGGCTCCAATAGAGCCCATAGATGTACGGAAGACTGCCTTCAAATCCAAGGAAGGCCTTTTTGAATGGTTGGTTATGCCCTTTGGGTTGAAAAATTCCCCTACTACTTTTATGAAGCTAATGGATGACATGTTGCGACCCTTCACCAACTCATTCATGGTTTTTTATTTGGACAACATCCTCATCCTTAACAAGAGTTGGGAAGAACACTTACAACACATTTGGTAGGCCCTTTAAACCCTTCGACAACACAAACTGTGTGCCAACTTGGAGAAATGCACCTATGGCATGAGTCAGGTCCAATATATGGGTTACATCATAGATGAGAATGGTGTTCATGTGGATTCATTTAAGATCCAAGTCATTCGGGATTGGCCAACCCCAACCACTCTAATAGAGCTTCACAACGTTTTGGGCCTTGCAACTTTTTATCAGAGGTTCGTGTTGGGATTCTCCCATATCACTTGGCCTTTGAATTAGATTAATAAGGTCAGAGTGAAAGCGATTTTTCCCTGGTCTAAGTCCCAACAAAAGGCGTTCACTGATTTGAAGCACCACCTCTACTCTGCACCAATACTCACACTGCTACACCTGTAACATTCATTTGAAATTGAGACAAATGCCTCCTACTATGCTATTGGTGCAGTCCTCACCCAACACAGGCATCCAGTGGCTTATTATAGTGAGATACTTTCTGATACAATTTGGAAGTACCCCACCTATGATAAAGAGATGTATTCCATCATGCAGTCTTGCCAGAAATGGAAGCATTACATTTTAGGGAAGGAGACGGTCATCCACATCGATCACCGACCTCTTCATTTTATACATAAACAAGGGAAGTTGCAAAACGATTTCCATCAGAAGTGGTATACATATTTACAATAATTCCACTTGAACATTAAATACAAAAGGGCAACACCAATCATGTTGTAGACTACCTTAGCCAACCCCTAGTTGCAACACTAAATAATGTTCTCAACTCTTGTGGCCACGAGACTTATGGATGGTCGCAACTATACAAAATTTATCCAGAGTTCGCCTCCACATAATAAATTCTAGTAGATGGAAAACAAGTTCCTAATTTCCACCTCTACGACACATTATTATGCTACTTGGGCTACATTTTTGTTCCTTAAAGCGAGTGTGAAAAGCTGATTTGGGAGGTGCCCTATAGTCGGGTCGGAGGATACTTTTGTGTGAAGACAACTATGGTTGTACTACAAAAGTAATTTTATTGACTAAAATTACGACTAGATGTTGGGAAATATATATGATCCTGCATTGACTGTGCCATTGCCAACCTAACCATCAAGAAGCAAGGCATGTACACTCCTCTACCTACTCCCAACCAGCCATATGAATCTATCTCCTGGACTATATGTCTAGCTTCGCTTCTACCAAACATGGTAATGACTGTGTATTTGTGGTCGTGGACATATTTTCTAAGATGGATATATTGATGGCCTGCAAGAAGAGTATCATAACAAAGGACACTGCCAAACTATTCTTTGAATGACTGTGGGTACATTTTGGGATACCATAGACCATTATATTAGACCAGGATAACAAATTCCTGAGCACATTATGGTCCAGCCTTTGGACACTATTAGACACCAAGCTCACCAAGTTGACTGCCTTACATCCCCAGACCAATGGCCAAACGAAGGTCATCAATAAGATGATAGTGCACATACTTTGCATGTACAACTCCAAGCATTCACGAACTTTGGATGTGAGTCTTCCCTATGTGCAGCATAGTTATAATAGAGATCTTCATAGCTTGACTAGTCATAGTCACTTACAAGTGGGTCTAGGATTTCAACCATTGTGTCTGATTGATGTTGCCATGCCTCATGCGACTACACAGATAGAATACACACATGTATTTTCCGAGGCTGATAAAGGGACCATATTTGTTGAACACATCCAACACATCTGCTAGTAGGTTCACAACATCTTGGAGAAGTCAAATTCCAAGTATAGGCATTGACATGATCAACATTAGGTGCCACACAAGTTTCAAGTGGGTGACAAAGTTTGGTTGCATTTGCAGAAATAACTCGTTACTGGAGACCATCGGAAGCTCAAACCAATCTTATATGGACCTTACACCATTACCAAGGTTGTGCGAGACAATGATTTTGAGCTCATCATTCCCCCATTCCTTGTCCTGCACCTAGTGTTCAATGCGGACCACCTTCAACCATACTTCCCACCATTACTGGACACATCAAACATTGTAGAACGACTCACACCAACAGAGTTAAACCAAGAATGCAATGGAACATGCCACAACTAGTCGGATTATGGATACACAAATCAAGAAAAATCAATAGTAGAAGATCTAACTATATTGGGTTGTCAAAGCTGGCCAACTCCTTCACCAAGGCAAGTGGCTCACCAGGGACCAAGTTCAGTAGAATTTTCCCCATCTCATGGAGGCACTCAATCAATGGGGACCATTTCTTCCTAAGGGGGGAGCACTGATCTAGGTGGATGTTGGTGGCCACCCGCTTATTCCACTTGGACCCCCACCACTATCTCTTTTAGTTTTTCAGTTTCCTTAATTGTAGCACAATTTACTATTTTTGGCATTTTTTCAGGTCATGAACTTCCGGAGCCGTTTTGAAGCCCTAAACGACGTTTTTTTGGGAAAACTGGGGCAAACATCAGTCTTTAACTAGTATTGTACATTTGAAAATTGTATTCGTATGATATATCTTTCTAACGAGGTATTGTGTGCATGAAACAAAGATCATATGCCAAGGTTACAACCCTGGGAAGTTGATGTACTAATTTACCCAAACGGGGCCCATAGATTTGGCGCTTCATCTCCTAGGGTTAGGTTTTTGGATGTTTAGGGTTTTCCATTGTTTCTCAATAATAAAATAGGCCTTTGAACATCATTGTAACATAGTTTATAGGCATGTAACCACCACATATCTTCTCAAAGATAAGCTACCATCGCTCGAGCTAGTTTATCTCCATTATGTTTGTAATGTTATTTTAGTATTTGACATTAATGAAATGGAGTGTTATTTCTGCTACATCTCTATATTTATGGCTATATCTATAATTTTTTACATTCCTATTTAATTTTTTATCAATTCCATGTCAGCAATGTCATGTCATGAGTTGTCACATGCCACACCATATTGTGGATGATGTAAATTATCTATTTGAAATGTATTATAAAGTGGAAGTCCAAAGGACACATTCAAAATATGAAGAGTCATGTAAAGTCAAAAAGTAATAGGAAGTCAAAGAGTCATGAGGGTGGTCAAAGAGTCACAAGGAAGGTGAAGTATCACCTCATTGGTTATGTATGCACCCTCATTGTATGCGTAAAGGACTTTTCACCTGGGCTCCTCTCGCATAGCATTAGAGAGACAAACTAGTTCTTTTGAGGAGCAAGGAGTGGCTCCAATGCTCCACTATTGGAGCTAGTGGTGTTCATTGTATACATGTGTCTTGGGCCTTTTACTTAATATAAGAAGCCTTATGGCCAGCATGTTCTTCATGCAGGGATTATGGATATTTGTAAGACTATTCTGTGAATGTTTGTAATTCATGTTTGCTTTCATTTGTGCTAAAGTAGTTGAACTATTTCGGTTATTTTGGTACTTATCATATTGAGAATGTGTTTTAATTTTTATTATCATTGTCACATCCTTGTGGACTATTCCGCTGGATATTAGACACATCTTCCTAGTTACATTGGTTGAAATTTGACCATCGCATCTCTATGGACTATTCTACTTGATGTTGTACATATTCTTCTTGTTTATGTGTGTCTCTACTAGGGTGGTACTATTACCTCTCTCGTAGAGGCTCACTTATCCTCCCCCTCCGTAGTAAAATAATTTTGACACACATACGACTGAACATTCACCAAGCACACCCTCTTGCTTTTTGAAGGCACATTTGCACTCTTCTCTCTTGTTGATAGTTAGAGCCAAGGAATATTTTTAAGACAACCAGCAACTGGCCCATATTGTGGATGGGGCTCCTATCCCAAACAGTTTGAATTCTAATTGGGACCGCATATCGGGGAGACCCTTTGAATGTTGGTGGGTCCAACACAGTCAACATTTCTAGCTCTAGAAGGAGGATAGCCAAATATGGCGAATAACCTCACCCAAACAAATCTTATTTCCTCTGATCAAGGCAGTAATATCCCCAACACCTCCCTTTTTCATATTCCTAAAGTTTGAAAACCTTCTCAACCTAAGACTATTCAAACTTATGAGATCTCTTATAACTAGATCTAGGCCATCCGCCCTAGCACTCAGAAGTTTACAAGAGATATTCGATTGATACCTAGAGTACATAGTCTTCCATATTTTTGAACCCAACCATCCTGACCAAGATAGTGGTTTCAACAGTTGAAGATTCAGTTCTCGCCACCCTTGAAGAGTTAGAAGACTGAAGAAAATGAAAAAAAAAACTAGAGCAACCTCCATCCTTCAATGGTGGTGACAATGATGATGTGGTACTCTTAGATGATACCTTCCGTGGGTTAGGCGATGAAGAAGAAGAGGAAAACCAATTAGATTCTGATGAAGAAGGGGAAAATAGTGATGAGGACGTGGAGGACCAAGATCTAGACTAGATAAATCAGGGCCCACTTGCACTACTGGGTGTGCTACAGAAAATGTCGAGGCACCCAGAGAAGTTGTTAATGAAGTATGACATTGACAAAGCAGTGAAGGTGGAGGATCACCTAGAAAAATTTTATATGCATCTACAAATGCTTGAGGTACATTACAATGATTTTGCATGTAGAATTTTTCCATGTACCTTAGATGGTCGAGTGTATGATATCACAACCTTCCTTCGAACTCAATCCAGAATTGGAGGGGTTTTACGAAACTATTTCTTGAGAAATTTGTTGATGATAAAACCCTCGCCATGCTTTTAAGAGTGTTGGGTAGTCTCAAGATGGAGCATAAAGAGAAAGTGAAATATTTCAATCATATGTTTAACTGTATCTTGAATAGATTTTCAGCAGACACGAAACCTCATGAATCCATCACTATTAATTCTTTCACATCCGCCTTACCAACAAGCATTACACAACTTGTGAAAAGAAGTACAAAGCTAAATTTGGTTGAGAATTTCAAAGAGGAAATCGCAGTTGAAAAGGACTTGCATGCAATTGGAGTCATCACAGATGAAAAATCAATAAAGGACTCTAAAGACACAAGGAAAAGGTCTCAGGCCTCCATAAGCAAGGACAAGGAGAAAGAACCAACTGATCTTGAGATCTTGAACCACACTATCAAGTCTTTGTTCAATGAGTTGGCATAATTGACATAAAGTTCAAGCGAGACCACCATGAGGAGCAAGCATCCTAGATTCAACATTTTGAGAAGGGCTACTAACTCTTGCAACAACAACAACTAACAACCAAATCTATGTAAAGCTCAAATGTTGTGCTGAACGTTGAGAGTATGGGAATGGATCAATATTGTTTGTTTCATCAAGAGTATCATTCAAAAAATACATGCCCACAATGGAACCACAACATGAACACTCTTGTTGTGCACATTATTGATATAGTTCTTTCAGATGAGAAGACTGAGCCTGCAAAAGAAAAGGACCAAGAGAATGTTGCAACCGAAGGAACTACAAATGTTGGGCACACAGTAAACTAACTTAGTTTTGTTTTCACAACTAAGAAGAAGAGTGTCGAAGGAAAATCACTAAGTGAGGTCCTGTTTCAATATCAGGACACTCTATACAACTTCAGAAGCCAAGGGCCGACCTCCGCACAAGATTTGACAAAGAAAAAGTTGAAAGAGCATTTGTTGATAAAGATCAGTCCGCCCGTCAACTCAATGCAGAACACTCAGAGAAAGTATGGAAATATAGTTACGATGAATAATATTTTTTTCAAGCAGTATGAGTAAGTCCATCACTCTGGAAGTAGAAAATATGACAACTCCACCAGACACTTCGGAAATTTCTCCCACGCTCAATTATAACATAGTTGAAGATATGAAGAAAGCTCATGCAAATATTTCACTTTTTGAACTAACTAATATTGCGAGCCAATGGGAAATTCTTGCCCATGCATTTGAACAGTTCGCCTCAAGTGACAATGCTTCTTCACAGAAGGGATCTGGAACGTCCTCTTCCCTCCATTTTTGTTAATGTTTGAAATTTTTAATTATAATGTTCACAATTTCTTAGTTGATTTCAGTGTGTCTATAAACATAATGCCTTCAATAGTAGCAAATAAAATCAATGCAAAATGGGATAAAACATATGCACAGATCAATTATCCAGACAAGACTCTTGTCCATGCGATCAGTGAACTCATAAATGCGTTAATATGCTTATCATCTGACCAACAATTTCACTAATGTATAAACATAGAAATTGTGGACATTCCAGAAGCATACAATATATTGTTGAGCAGAGACTGGTCCAACAAGTTCCAGGGGTATTTTGCGATGAACTGGTCACATTTTTTTCTTCTGTACAAGGGCAGAAACAATTAGATCCGGGTGAACTCAAAGCGGTACATGAAACAAATGGTAACTCCCTCAGAAGGCGAAAATGAGCCAATTGCCTTCACAGTTCTTATCTTTGGAAATAATTTCTTGAAATTGATGTGGGGTTCTATCCTGCTCATCCATCCCCAGTACCACTTGACACACAGTTGGATATCCTTCCTAGTCCAACTGGTGAAAATAACATTTGTACATTTGGTAGTAGTAGTAATAATAGTACTAGTGTAGCACATAGTCCTTGTACATATGATGTTTGGGCATTGTATTTTGATGGTTCAAAAACATAGGAGGGCTCTGGAGCTAGTTTTTTTTTAGTAGACGTGCAATAGAGGAAAAATTTAATCTCCAGCCTCTTTGAATCCGAGTGCACAAACAACACTGCAAAATATGAAGCACACATCTTGGGTTTTCAAAGAGCCATTAACCTCAATATTACAGTTCTCAAAGCAGTAAGTGACTCAAAATTTGTTGTATGATAGGTACGCGATACTATACATTGTGTGTCACCTCATCTCAATAGTTACCAACAAGAGGTATGGAATTTTATTTTGCATTTCCAAGCGTTAAATATTATTTTTGTTCCTAGATTACGCAACACAGTTGCAGATGCATTAGAAAATGCTTATGCTAGGTTGTCACCGCTTAGGGACAATTTTTCTGTAGAAATTGTTTATAAACCATCCATCCCTCACAACATCACTAACTTACAGGTTTTTAATGATGGCCACCAGATACCATACTTCATGGAAAGAGCTAAGGCTTTAGCATTCTTGATTTCCCATTTTGCTAGTGTAGCTACATCTGTGGGTTTATTCGGCTTAACATCTCCATCACATATGCCCTGCCATAATTCATTGTAAATGAGAGTGCTTTTGATGAGACGATGCCATGTTTTATAAGATTTTGTGCCTTCAAGTTTGTCAGAATCAGAAAACAAATTAATCAACTTAGACATTGTAGTGTTAAGACTTCACACCACGAATCAAGCGCCAAAAAAATCAAGATGCGCAACACAACTGCAACACACAACGCAAAAACAAACTATTGGGGCTTGGCCTTGACCCTCGAATAGTCCTCAAAATAGGAGAAAATTGACTGAGCTTTGCACTTGGCTCCAGTCAATTTCTCAAATTTTTACAAGGCAACTTTCAAAATTTGACTTTTACAATGGTGCTTTTGCATAATCTGGTAAAAAAAGTTACCCCCCCAAAAGTAAAATTACTTTGAGTTACAATGCCACACTTATCTCTCCAAAAACAAATTACAAAAGAATATCTCCTTATTACTCCAAAAATTACAAATGACCTTATTCCTCCACAAATATTACAAAATCCTTGTTACTCCAATAATATTACATAAAAATATATACCTTGTATCCGCAAATTCCTATTTCCACAAATTTACAAATTTGATTTAGCTTTCATAAGTTCAGCCTTGCACTTTCTTGATGGACTGGTCCTCTCGGTTTGAATGACATAAATGGGTAAGTATTACATTGCCAGCGCTGCTTCCACCAGATCAATTGTATTTCCACCATACAGTTGTTTCAAAACTTCTGGACTTAACTACAGGCTTTCACACGATTTCAATCAATCAAACAACACATAATAAGTGAATTCAAACCCATATTTCATTGATGTTTCCGCTGCGTTGTTATAATGGCAAAAGTTTTGCAGCTGAAGATTACCAATTATTGATTGGGATGAGCTCCCTTGGAAGGCAACGCAGATTGCGCCCTCCCCATCAAAGACTAAGTAGTTATTTGTTGGCACATTCCAATCTACTCCATCGAAGTGGAATGCTACAGCCGGAGCATTTATATCTGAAGTGTCAGATAGTTCTTCAAAACAGATGTCCAGCCCTATGGGACTCTTTTTCGTTGGGAGATTAATCGCTGAGATCAATGCTGTTCTCACACGACGAAATACCGCGTTTTTCAGCACTATGACCGTGGTTCCAGAGTCTATGAGAACTCCACCGCGGCCATCGTCTATCAAATCAAATGCACTCGAAGGGATATTCAATAATTTACCGCCAACGTTGATATCCTTCAAAGTAAGATAATAGAAAGTTGGTATAATTTCGCTTTGAATAAGAGGAGTCGTTCCGGGCCTCTTGGATTTCAACCTAGCAAAGTCGCCTATTAACAAAGGACTGAAGTTTTCAACATATTAAATTTCCATCGCTGCTCAGATCTTCAAACTGTTGTTCCAAAACTGGAATTGGATTGTTTTGAAGCTAAATTATACAGGCTTTCAATCAATCAATTACAGAGATTAAATACACCATTCAACAGCACTGAAATCCGCTGTCTTCTGCAAATGCTTCTCAGCTTGTGACATTTCCTTCCAAAGAATCCAGGCATTACCGCAACATAATCACCAAGACGGCCAAAACAACCAACAACTCAAAACTTCCATAAATATGCATCGATTTTGACTTAAAAAAATTAAATTCTATGAATCTTGATACAATGATAATTCCTCTATACTTGGCGGAGGCGGGAGCGAAGCTTCGGCCAAATCCTCCCCCATTTTAGCAGCAATAAAACCAAAACAAAATGAAAATTAAAACCGCGAAACTGCTTGCAACAGTTAGCTGTAGCACGCTGATATTTGAATGGGAAAAAAATTGGTAATGGTGTCGTTTCTTCTACTATGGAAATTTGCAAATCTAAAATCAGTAAAAAATAATTGTAAATTTCATACCAATCTTTTGTTGATCACTTCAACGGAGTTGAGTTTTCCATGATCTGATAGAGTTGGAATCTCCTCCTCAAATCAACTACAACATTACTGGAGCTCTGATACCACAATAATGGCAGAAGTGTCCTCAGACACATAATTTTATTACTTTGAACTGAAAAAA
>APFE030393691.1:0-48816 GCA_000404065.3 Pinus taeda
ACTATCACTATTTACCCCAGGACAACCCCTTGCTGTTAAATATGACTATGCCACTTTCAATGCTAATAAAATTCATGATCAATTCTTGAATCTAGATAGAGAATGAGTCTTCAAGTACACATCTTTCATATACCACCTTCTGCTATATCATCATTTAGACTACTTTTCTTTCCCCATCCGGAGGTTGGACTCAAAGGGAAATCGAAGGTCTGTGATCTTTTGGACCTCAGTTTTCTATAATATCTATGAGTGCCCTTATGCCTATAATGAATTCATTGACTTGTTTGTACATAAAGCATCCACTCTGCTGATAGGAGCCCCCCCTCCTAGGATCTCTGGTGACATGAAAAAGATTCTGCAGCTCTCCAAACAATACAAGATAGGTGACTGGTACCTGTACCAGAATCACACTGAAATCAGAATATATGGTTGTGAACTGTGCCCTTTCCAAGCTACCCAAATATGTGCCCATGAGACTATTTGCATTAGAATATTTCAGACAGACCATAAAGGCAAATTTAGATCATTTTTGTAATGCAAAGAAGAAGGCCCAGCTGAGAATCAAGAACCAGTTAGGCCCTTATGTCATCCATTCTAGAGGTGCCTGGAAAGATGCTGAGAAGATATTAGAAGAACACCATAGATTGAAGAAGAGTTTTCGGTGGGTGCCATATGACCCATATAGTTTTATAAGTGACAGAAAAGTAAAGAACAGGTTATCGATTTATGTACATCATAGGATCCCAGAAATTGAATAGTATGCCAATCAGGATGAATGGGTAGAAGGGACATTAATAGAAGAAATTAGTGAGCAAGAAAAGATGAAAAAAGCTATGAAAGATCTTGAAAAAAGCCTTGACCCGGACTCATTTGGATAGGTATCTTTCAAACTGCCTCAACAATCAGAAGTTGGTACATCCTCTGTTGGAACTTCTCAGCAGCCCGCAGAAAAAATCAGCACAACAGTCACAGGGACTTCAAAGGGCAAAGAGGTAGATACCACAAAGCATCCTATAATGATGGACCAGCGAGCAATGTCAAAGGAACATAGTCAGGGGCAAATTCCTCCAGTCCAAACTGAAGCAGCAGGAGTTCCTGCATTACAGACTCCTCTAAATGAGGAAAGAAGCAAGAAGAGAGACAGGGAAGACCCCACACCTATCAGTGGACCTGCGTAACAGCCAGGTGCAAAGAGGCAAAGATTAAATCCTCTATCTGAAGATGAAGTTATTGAAGAAACCATAGACAGTCTAAGAGGTGAAAGGGTAGTCAGCCAACAGACTTCCCTGGTGATAGAAACATCAACCAGCTCACACAGGCGGGAGCTAGAAAGGCAGCACAGTGTGGAAGTTTCATCCACTAGGCCACAAAGGAAATAGGCCTCGGATATCGAAAGGACATTTACAGAGATAAAGGCCAAGAATGACCCACTAAGGCTTCAAATTTACAATCAGTATCTTAAAATGGCCCCCACCAACCAGCAAAGATTAATGTCAACTTATGACATTAAAGAGGGCAAAATGATCATGAGTTACTTTAAGCCCAAAGTACAACAATCACAGTTAGCGGCTGATTACATCAGGACAAATTTGGAGGTCTTGGCCAAGGATATTCATCCTATGGACCAGATTGAGCTACATAAACAGACTGAAGAGATGGTCTACTCTACACTGGCTGACAAGGCAATGTTAGCTCATAAATTACAAAACTCCTTGGACAAGACTTCTCAACTACATTTGGAGAAAGCTTATTCTCTGGCTAAGGACAACAGGATAAAATCTTTGGAGGAAATTATCATTGAACTGGGACATGATCCCAAAGATGCTAAAGGCATAAAAGCACTGATGAAGAAGAAAAAGGAAGATATTGCTGCCCTAAGGAAGCAGCTTAAACTCCCTCCTTCCATGCATCCACAGACTGCGTAAGTTGTACAGCAGAAATCCGAAGAGGAGATGATGCACCTACTCATGAAACTCAACAAAAGATTACCCGATACAGAGCAGGCACTGGAAAAGGTGCTAAAGGAAAAGCAGGGAGAGTCGACCTCCCAGCCTCCTGAAGTAATCCCTGCAGTCACTACTGCCCCCTCCACACTTGTAACAACATTGCCTCCCACTGTTCCAGCATCCACAACAGAGATAATTACAGGAACATCAGCAACAGCGGCAGCACCAGGCAGCAGTACTACTATGACCACAGAACAACTGATAAAGGCCATGGAAGAATTAAAGCTCCAAGTGTCCGAATTAAAACTGGTAAAGGACCAATTAGCAAAGGTAGAAAAAAGTTATGACAAATCCAAGATGAATGTGGTAGAGAAAACAAGGGAGGTTAAAACATTAGAGAATAAGGTGAGAGCATTAGAAAAGGATCTTTCTCTGGATAACCTCTGGCAGAAATCAAAGGTATTCTGTGGTCCAACATCAATCAATCCCTTAGTAATATGTGGAGATCTATCCAAGTCATTTATGAGAAGATTGACTGGATAAGAGCAGCCCAAGTGGAGATTCAAAAGACAAGAGCTTTATTGGGACAAATGCCTGAACAAGCTAACCGGCTAATACATGTTTTGAACACCAAGACCAGCGAAGCACTGCAAGCACTGGAAATAACAGACAGGAAAGGCACCATTCTGGAAATCAAGAGAGTTCTAACCAATAGAACTCTGATGCAAAATTTGGAAAGGAGATGCCAGGACATGCAGGTGGAGATCAACTCTTTCACAGAAAAGTTCACAGTTTTGCATAATAAAGGTTTACCAAGTCCTTTAGGAAGTAATAACCGCTTGATGAGACATGTAGATTACACGCACAAGTTGAATAAATATGTTGCTGATCAAATTACTTCATCAACAAGCGCTTCAGAAGTAAAGGCACTTCCATCTGGCCAAGTCCTCTACGACAACTTAGAAAATTTATTCTACATTGAGCATGAGGTGAAACATCTATTCACTATCCCGCCTAATTTCTTCAGGTACACAGAGACTGATGAAACTTTAAGAAAGTTGCAGAGACATAAACTACCAGAACATGAGTGGTGGCAAAGTATGTTGGAAATTCTATAAACTTATATTTCGTATCTTTGGTAAAATGAAAATTTTGGGCCATCTACCATAATGCGGAGAACAGAAATGAATGAGGGTCAGACGGATAAAAGCGTATCAGACCAGAGTTGAAATATCCGACCGAGAGGGAGCAAACAACACAGACTATCAGTGGAAGACAACTGTAGACCGACTCGTAGAGCCAACTGCCAGCACATCTGACAAAAGCGAAGATCCTAGCACAACATCAATTATGTTTTCCTTGTTATCAAGACTATTTGTCTCTATCTTTTGTAAAAAACAATGAGTCATCACTAGATATTATCTCCATGAGATATTTTGTAAAGATATTGTTTTATAGATACCCCCCCATTCGAAGTATTTGGGGTTGGTGAATATTTCTAGACTTTGCTGTAACATTGAGTTTTGGAATAGAAAGCTGTTGGAATCAATGGTTGTTGTGCTTACTGGATGAATAATTGGTGCAAAGGACTTGCTACAGGATTCTTGAATCAAACGTCGGACCAATAAGTCTTTTATATCTGTGTTTTAAAGTTTTCTTGTTCCTTATATCACCCGTGTTTTCAGAATCTAAATGATAAAGATAAAGATTAATTCAGAATTTGCTTGACTGCACTCTGTGTTTCATTCATTATCATTCTCTGTGTTTTCTTCAGGATTAGAATAAATAGTGTAACTCTTAATTGCTCCTGTTTCCTAAATCTATCATCTTGATTGTTTGCTAATGAATTCTTAACTGCTCCTTGACAATAGTCATCCCCTTTCCCTCTTTAAATATGCTGAAGGATTCTTAACTGCCCTTCAGCCATTTTGAGCCCACCTCATCCAATACAAATCTTTGTTTGCTCCCTGTTTGACTACCTTGCCCTGTGGAACCATCCTCTATTAAGAAACCGAATCCAGTAAAATAGTCTCATTGGCTCCATTAGCCCAATGGACTGAACCCTAATCTTTCACCTGTGTTCTATTGAAACTCACCATCCAAAAATCAAACAAAACCCGTGAACTTCATAACTAGCCTAATACCTTTCAAAACAAAGTTAAATAAAAAAGAGAGAGCCCTCTATGGATGCAGATTGGCTAGAATCTGTGTCTAAAAGATTGGTCTGTGGTTACCTCGGCCGTATTCCCTTTCTTACAACTTTTGGGAACAACCTGAGTGATAATACAAATGATGCTATGTACATGTTGGATATGCAATGTTATGTATAGGTGGTGTTGCATGCATGTTATACATGTGGCGCTATGTACATATGATGTTATGTGCATGATTGTACAAGTGGTGTTGTGTGCATAGGGTGTCGTGTACATGTTGTACAAGTGGCGTTGTGTGCAGGTGGTGATGTGTACATGTCGTGCAGTGGCGCTATGTACATGTGGTGTCACGTACCTGTCGTGCGCATGGTAATGTGTACATGTCGTATTGTGTACACGTTGTACAGTGGTGCAATGTACATGAGGAGTTGTGTAGATGTTGTGCAAGTGGTTGCAATGTATATGTGGTATTGTATACATGTGGTACATATGGTATTAATGTAGATGCATGTATTAGATGGTGTTGTATGATGTGTGTAGTTGTATGTGTGTGATGCAAACTATGTGTACATGCACATGTTTTAGAAGAAGGCACTGGGTGTTTGTCTGGTGTGGCAACCGATCCGGAGTGCGTATAGAAGAAAGACAAAGTTAGAAGCTAAGGGTTGATGAAAGGATATGTATCAACATTTTATTTAGTTTTATTATGCATGTGATTTATAATTATGGTATATGATGATTATATATGATCTATGATGGTTACATGTGATTTATGATGTTAATCTATGATGGTTGTGTTTGAGCTAACCTAATGTGATATGTTTATACATGATGATTTGGTCAAAGATGCTAGTTTGACTTGTTGTGACTGGAAGTAAACATGATTGCAAGTATACCTTATTGACGAGCTACCAATAAGGTATGGTTTGAAGTTATTTCAACTTATTTTGAATCTAATGGAAGTTATGTGCTTAGTACATGAAGCACGAAAATGCTTAGTTGGATGGTTGAAATTGATTGCAAGAATTAGCAACAATAGTCAAATAAATTGGAACAGACAACAGTATGTTGGTAAAGCACTTCAGGAGTAGGGCCATTGTGGGGCATTGGTACCCAATAGTGTCCATTGATTTCCATGAGTAGGCTATGACTGGTACGGTGGTTTTGAGGCAGGTGTATGCCTTGGTTTTTTGACCTTCCGATGCGATGAAGCCTTGCCAAGGGATGGATCACCCGAGATAGGGGATACTGGGGAACTTGGAAGGTGAGTGATTGCACGGAAAGGGGTGACCAGATTTCCCAAGGGACTATGTAGCAGAGAAGGGAAGGTCGTGAATAATTGATTTTGGTCATTAGCATTGCCATATGGAACCAGCTGCACATTGGGAGTGCACCCTAGAACAATGAGCCGGTAACTGTTCGCTGAAAGGACAAGTGGCACAGGATTGGAGCACTGGACATTGGATGCAGATTTGAATTTGCAGTGGATTTTGGACTTCCTGGGAAGGAGGTGAATCCTGGTATTACTTTGAGGGTGGAGTGTGATCCTCTAGATTCCCTTGTTGCGAATGCATGCATCATATTCTTTTATTTGCTGGTTTTGCAAATGTGCATATGTGTATATGTGGTTATTGTGAATACCGTAATGAGTTGGGTTATAAAGCTCCAATATGCAGTATGGTTGTTATCTAGTCACATTGTCATGATGTTTTGCTTGTGAGCAGGTCATTCATTGTAAATTCTTCAATAAGTTGTGTTATAAATCTCCACGGGCAATATGTTTTATTTTCAACAGTGTTGTTGGTTATAGGTGTCATTGAACAAAGAGGATGGTGTTCCCCCAGGGGGGGGGGGGTTTATAACAACCTTGGTGAAAATTCCAAGTAATAAAAGTAAATAAAGGCAAAAATAATAACCACGGTTGATGGGACACTTATTCCAAGTTGAATGTTGGGCAGGACATCCTAGTGGGTGTTCACTTGATTGTTTATGTCTAAGGAAATTGGCAAATACAATGGCTAAGGCTTTGGAAAGGCAAATGACATTTTTGGCACATTTATTTATGAAATTAATGGAAATTAGGAGAAAAGAAAGGTGAAAGGTCACATGTTGCATGTGAGGAGAAAATTGAAGGAAAATAATGGAAAATGAAGAAAATAGAGGCCTCATTCATAAAAGGTTTCTGAGGATCAGTTGGTAACCTTTTGTCAATTGAGTTTTGGAGCTCTCCCATTATTCTCTCTTTCTCTCTCTCTCTCTCTCTGTCTCTCTCTCACTCTTGGACAGAGAGTTTTCTAGGAGCACTTTGGCATTGGAGCAAGAAACGCAAAGAAGGCAAGAGGAAGTAAACAAAAAGCAAGGAAAGACAGGATCAAGCAGCTACAAAAAGATTCATTGCAGGTATCGACTTGCATGTGTATTTTTCTTGCTAGATTTGGCATGCATGGCATTGCATATGGTTCTTTTCTATCATGGCATGGGTTTTTCCAAGTGTCACAATGTTTTTCAGCCCGGCCTTGCCATTTTTGGATAACCATGGTGTGATGGGTTCTCATGTTTTAGTTGAGTTGGATTGCCGGATGGATTCAAAGCTGTGGGGTGGATCTCCGAATGATAGAGCACATGGCCTAGTAGTCCCTGAACCAGACTGTGGATCATGGTAAAGTCACTGGCCTAGTGATCCTTGAGCCAAACTATGGGTTGTGGTAAAGCCATGATTGTGTTACCTTGATGGGCCTATGAATCCTTACTGGTGAATGGTAGGATATATAATAAAGCCAAGAGGTGGTTTTCTCTCCGTTGGGCCTAGTAATCCTGGGTTTGGGATATGCGGTAAAGACTGGAGAGTGGGTCTTAGTTTAGGGCCTAGTGATCCAGGTTTGGATTACGGAAAAGCCTGAGAGACTAGGAGACATGAAAATTCCTCACATGTAGGTGGAGAAATCCAGTGGCATCCATGCTTGTTTGGCCTAGTGATTAGGTGGAGACCATGGTAAAGCCTGTTATGATGTGTTCATTGTGTTGGCCTAGTGATTCGAGACACATTATGGTAAAGTCCAGTTTATATTGATGAGGGTGAGGTGGTTTAGCCTTGGTATGCCTTGGTTGGTTCTTTTGGTTTGAGTCCCACATTCATGCTTGGAATATGGCACGGTGGTGAATGGTTGAAGAGAGATTTGGCTTGGCCATTCTATGGTCGGGAGGAACGTGGTAGTCCCATCTTCGGTTGGTTATTGCATGCATTAATGAGAAATTCATTCCATTGGTTTTCATGTGTAAATGTATTGATGTATATGTGGATTTTATGGTTGATATGCTTATGATATTTATGTCCCTATTATGTTGGTTATATATATGTTTTATGACAACAACTATGTATGCCTCTCAACATGTTTTTACTTGTAAATGAATGGATAATGTATCTATGGCCTAATAGATGATAATACAACAAATGGCATGAGGGAACAATGGTTCATAGTGATTCTTAGATAAGTATGAGATCCCTACACTTAATTTTGTTGTTTACACCTGTAGGTTACATGTTGATGATATGTTTGATGAAATTACTGTCATGGCTAGTGGGGGTCTGGTTAAGGTCTTGTTCAAATTAATGCTTTTGCATCATTGTTTCCCTGTACTTTTACTGATTTTAAGCTATCAATCCATTCTGGGCAGTGAGCTGGGCTCTGGGCCTGAAAAATTGGCTTAAATCTTGGGGTCACCAGCACAGAACTGACAATTTTAGTCTCTGGTTGTTGACAAGCAAGCATATGAGAGCAACTTTGGGTTTCTAGTCGCTCCCTTGCCTATAGCTTGAGAGCAACTGAGGCCTAAGATGTCTAGAACATCAGTAGGACCCAGGGATAGGCTGACTGAGTGGTTGACGTGCCTAGCGAGGATTTTGAAGTTGATGTTGGATTACTGTGTGTGATGTTTTCGTTGATTCCACTTCCTTAAGGTCACATAGGGGGTCGAATCCAATCATAGTAGCCTCTCGTCTCATGTTTACCTCGGTTGGTTAGTTACTTGGGTAGACGTGGGAGGGGAGTGTTACACAAAGGATGAACCCTCTAGGTCGTGGAGATTCTGTTGTTTACACCTGTAGGTTACATGTTGATGATATGTTTGACGAAATGACTGTCATGGCTAGTGGGGGTCTGGTTAAGGTCTTGTTCAAATTAATGCTTTTGCATCATTGTTTCCCTATACTTTTACTGATTTTAAGCTATCACTCCATTCTGGGTAGTGACTTGGGCTCTGGGCCTGAAAAATTGGCTTAAATCTCGGGGTCACTGGCACAAAACTGACAATTTTAGTCTCTGGTTGCTGACAAGCAAGAATATGAGAGCAACTTTGGGTTTCTGGTCGCTCCCTTGCCTATAGCTTGAGAGCAACTAAGGCCTAAGATGTCTAGAACATCAGTAGGACCCAGAGATAGGCTGTCTGAGTGGCTGACGTGCCTCTCGAGGATTTTGAAGCTGATGTTGGATTACTGTGTGTGATGTTTTCATTGATTCCACTTCCTTAAGGTCACATAGGGGGTCGAATCCAATCACATTAGCCTCTCGTTTCATGTTTACCCTGGATGGCTAGTTACTTGGGTAGACGTGGGAGGAGAGTGTTACACAAAGGATGAACCCTCTAGGTTGTGGAGATTCTTAGGGAGAAATAGAGCATTGGAAACCATACTACCAGCCAAACCCTCTTCCCCATGAGATGCCTCTAATCCCTTCAAGAAAGAACTCTACAACCTATTGCCCAAAGGAAAATCCAAGCTGTTGTCTGTATCCACCATAAGATTTGGACGAAAACCCTCCTCAGAAAATGCCAAAGTGATTGGCAAAACCTCTTTGTGGTAGAAAGATGTGTGTTCCTCCACCAAATCCCTTGCCCTTGCTTTGAGCTTTGGGGTCCTTATTCAAGCCTACAAGTGTGGGTTAGAAGTCTCAATCATATCACCTGCCAAACTTGTGACATTTGTTCAAAGCTGGGGCAAGCTGGCCAACACTCTTACCACTTGGCTCCCATCATGCTTCAAAGACTCTTCCTCTAGACCCATATCTAATATGCTCCATAGATATCCAAGTCGATCAGCCCAAACCTAGCAAAATTCATAAGTGTCAAAGGAATAATCAATGAGAATATCGTCTTTACAGACATCCCCACAATACCCAAAACCCAATTACCCGAAACTATAAACCCCTATTGACCTCCCAAATTTGAATATATATCTTGATTCAAATTTCCTTTACCTTTCAATTATGGTGTAATATAGCTTTTTCTCTTTAATTAAAATAATTTTATTTTTAGTTTTAAAAAATCAAAATAATTTATTAAAATTGTCAATATTAAAATAAAAATAATTAATTGTGTTTTTTCAACTTTTAAAGATATAAATTTGGAATGTGAAAACAAAACAATTTGTTAAATTAAATAACTTTAACAATTATATTACATATTTTTGTAGAAGGTTTAAATTTTCGGCATTAAAATTGTTAAAGAAAAGAAATAAAGAGAAATCAACATTTCTCTTTGTGGAAAGTATATACTCACTTAATAGAGTTATATAATTATGTCTTAAACATGTGAACTTACAAAACTTAAACTTACAAAACTTAAACCTGAAGAGAATAATAATTATTTGACCAACTGTCTAAGTTAAATTCAATTAAAATATTTTAAAATTTTAATTTTTTAATAAAAATATTTTTTACAATATTAAATAAAAAAAAATATTTAGAAAATTTGTTTTTGCAAATTTTATAATTTGGGATCAACTTTAATTTGAGCACTCAATTAGTGTGTGTATGTAGATGGTGGGAACCACCGCCATTCTTGTAAATAAAATTATTTTAGAGAATTTGTTTTCGCAAATTTTATAATTTGGCATCAACTTCAATTAAATTTGAACAATAAATCTGTATGCATATATAGAGGGTGGGAACCAACCTAGATGGGGAGGAGAACAACCTCTCATATTAACCACCCAAGGTAGACCACATTAACAAAAATTCATGTTAATAAGATTCGGTGACAAGGTACGTATTGTGCAAATTTGGAAGAACCTCAAGCGACTCAAAGGTCCTTATAGTCTTACAGTACTGTCAAAACATCAATGAAATAGGAACATTTGCCAGCCATTCCTAATACTGATCCTTTCTGCAATATTTTTTTAGCACATGACATGCGATCCTTCTAGGAAAAATCCACACGTTTCTTACACAACGTAAAACCCATTAAGAGATGTGTTTCAACCAAGGCAATTGCCATATATTTCGCTCACTTAATTTACCCTTTGCAGACCTTTTTTAAAGGCTGACTGGACTCCTTATGGCTTTGTAATAATATTTTATAAGTGGTTCATATTAGTAGGCCTTGGAGGGATCGACATAAAGTGCCCACACTTAGGGCAGGCAGTGTGAGACCCATCACTTGGAAGCAGTGTGCTTCTTTTGTGAATCTTGTGCATAATTCATGATATATTAACTATTTCTGAACAATGCACTAATTTTTTTTTACTATGCTATATTCAGTTGTACTCACTGTAATTGTGCAGTTTTGCACATTATAGGGAATCACTTTCATTAAACATATGTTGAATAACAACCATTGCATATAACAAACACGCTATTCAAACACTATGTATAGCTATTGAATCTGAAAGTTCACACATTCCTGGTTCCTCCCTCTTTTCAGAAACAGGACCCTGAAAACAACATCCAGACCATAACAACAATCATATTCCATCAGTCACACAACTGTGGCCAGATTGCAGACTATCATGGGCAGTTTCAATATATTTGCAGCCTCACCAAACCATGTGCAAGGGGAAAGAATGTGGGCAGTTTCGATATAATTTTAGCCTTACCAACCCATGTAATTTCATGGACTGCAAGGAAGGGCTTTGAATGACCTTGTCTCCTACCTATCCTTAGGTGTGCATAATCAAAATTTTCTCTGAAAATGTGTGCTCATACCATGTTTTGTCTAATAATGTTGTTATTATGTCAGTTTCTTAAGCAGCACACATGCAGAATTAAGAGTAGAATGAAATGGATAGGCCTCCACAATATTTTTTTGATAATTTATACTTATCTGTGCACTCTAGGGTATGTCTGCCTAAAACTATATATTTCTTGTAAACCTATGCTATATGGTTTAGCCACAGTTTTTTAGAATATAAAGTCTAACTGTTTTTGTGCAAAAAAAGAGCAAGTTTAACACAAAGAAACTTTATAGAAGATTGTGTGTTCTTAAAAGATGTTAGAACCCGAAAGGTACTGATCAAATCAAAATGATAGGTCCTAAATATAAGTGTTTTTCTTTAGTTTAATAACCATTTTCGGGAAAAGAAAGCATCTTCTAGTACAAACATTTTTGGAAAATAAATGTCTTCAGCTAAAAAGGTGTGCACCGGGTTTAATAATTACATATGACCAGTAACCACCCATGAAATGTCTACCTAAAACTATATATTTCTTGTAAACCTACGCTATATGGTTTAGCCATCTCTTTGCATTGTAGCCCCTTGAGGTATGATTTCGTGAAGCATTCCAATATATATCTATATATATAAACTGCAGATACTAAATTATCTAGAGGTATGTTTATGTGAAGCATTCCAATATATATATATAATATAGAAACTGCAGATACTAAATTATCTTTTACACTAGATACTAAATTTTGTACTCAAAGGGTATCCGATAAAGCATCCATTTAATAACGGATCATTGCAGACTTGCAATAATTTTGTCATAAGGCTGTCAAAAAGCATCCATTATATTAACGGAGCATTGCAGACTTGCAGTAATTCTGTCATAAGGTTGTCATCTCTGCAACTCAAGAGGGCATCCTTCTTACAACGTATATTAGAATAACTAATCAGCTAGTGTATCCTTACTGAAGGAACACCATCCATCAGTGGACAATCGTGTAGTGTATAAAGAAAACGATTGAGAGAAAAATAGAAAGAACCTAATTGTAAAAATTAGAGAACTTGCCATCTGATGCCAAACACACTGTATTCAAGCTATTACCTTAAATCTTTTTAGTGATAAGAATTAGGTTCAAAATAAGCTCATGGGTTAGATTGAATCGCTGAGTGCTTTGAACTTACAAGTTGGTGGTCTCAGGATCAAGTCCCTGGGCTGGTTGCCTTTGTTAATATTAATATTGTGGACCTCACTTGATGTTCCTGAGCAGTTAGATTGCCCAAACTGCAATTGACCAGAATACCCTAAATACCATCCTCGGAATGAAGGAATTGTCCCGTGGATTTCGTGGGATATGCATTTCATTGAATGCACAAAAAGGAAACCAGGTTCAAACCCCTCAACGATATAGTACCACATTCATGCCATCGACATTGTTAACTACCGTATCTGTGACTGCTTTTAATCCTGGCAATCTTGACAGTCCATAGATGCTGTGTACCTTGATGGACAATGCCATGTAACTCCTAGGTGAATTTGGCAAGATATATACCCTTAGCACTAAGTCAAGCCTTGGTCTTAGTGCCTATGAACATACCCACTTTACAGTTTTATCATTTCACATAGATTTTAACACTTTCTCCACCTCACGAATTACAGTTTTATCGACCGCATAATTTTTTCAGTTCACATACTCACACTTATTGATTAGACAGTCCTTTTTATAGTCTCCGTAGTGTTTGGAAATAGAACCATGAAAGAAACAACATAGGTTGAGAGAAAAATAGAAAGAACCTAATTGTAAAAATAAGAGAACTTGCCATCTCATGCCAAGCACACTGTATTCAAGCTATTACCTTAAATCTTTTTTAGTGATAAGAATTAGGTGCAAAATAAGCTGATGGGTTAGATTGAATGGTTGAGTGCTTTGAACTTACAAGTTGGTGGTCTCAAGATTAAGTCCCTGGGCTGGCTGCCTTTGTTAATATTAATATTGTGGACCTCACTCAATGTTCCTGAGCGGTTAGATTGCCCAAACTACAATTGACCAGAATACCCTAAATACCATCCTCGGAATGAAGGAATTGTCCCGTGGATTTCGTGGGATATGCATTTCATTGAAAGCACAAAAAGGAAACCAGGTTCAAAACCCCTCAACGAAATGGTACCACATTCATGCCATCGACATTGTTAACTACCGTATCTGTGACTGCTTTTAATCCTGGCAATCTTGACAGTCCATAGATGCTGTGTACCTTGATGGACAATGCCAGGTAACTCCTAGGTGAATTTGACAAGATATATACCCTTAGCACTAAGTCAAGCCTTGGGCTTAGTGCCTATGAACAAACCCACTTTACAGTTTTATCATTTCACACAGTTTTTAACACTTTCTCCACCTCACGAATTACAGTTTTATCGACCGCATAATTTTTTCAGTTCACATACTCACACTTATTGATTAAACAGTCCTTTTTATAGTCTCCGTAGTGTTTGGAAATAGAACCATGAAAGAAACAACATAGTCCATGGAGCACATCTCTCATGAAAATTTAAGCAAGCATCTGCTTCGATTGCATTTAAGCAACTCCATGTATGCATTGTTAATCGACTCGGCTTGAGGTCATGGAATTCTCAAATCATCTTATGAAAACATTACTATGATGAATACTGTTTTAAATATTTGTTGGAGTGGCATACTGCTACTAATGCTTTCGATCTTAAGAGTTGTCGAGGGGTATAAACATTTTTGAGAGAGTTGGGTCATTGTCCTCTTTATCAGCTTTCTACATTCTGTAGAGGAGGGGTAGTCAAGTGGTTGACACAAGACCACAGAAGGTCTTGGATCAACTATTGTTATTGTCATGGATAATTCAACTGATGTAGTAAATGCAATAGTTCATCTTTCCTTTTTTATGGGATGGATTTGTAAGAATATGGAAAAATTGAAGGTATACAATACTAAACTTAGATCAAACGTGTGCCTAAAATTTCATAATTGTGCCTAAATTTTCAGACATGTAACATTTGTTGTGCTTGAACTTGTGGAAGAGGATTTGTGACCTATAAACTCTTGGACATGAGGCATATGTCTTGTGTGCAAAAATGCCTAGTAGCTCGAACTTCTGACAGTATCTCAGACCTATGTACAATGAAGACTTGTAACTGAAGCAAGAGTTTTTGAACTGTCACATATCTTTGTGACATTAAGTACTTTTGCATAGATTTTTGACCTATGGCAAAGGATCTACAACAATCTCGGGCCTCTGAGAAGACAAGTTTAAAATAGTATGTGGACAACAGTTCAGACCTACTTATTTTTTAGAAGACATAGTTCATATCTCTGCAGAGATTCTCAGACCTGTTACTTAAATCAAACCCGTGCCTAAAATTTCAGAATTGTGCCTAAATCTTCAGACATGTAACATTTGTTGTGCTCCGACTTGTGGAAGAGAATTTGTGACCTGTAAACTCTTGGACATGAGGCATATGTCTTGTGTGCAAAAATGCATAGTAGCTTGAACTTCTGACAGTATCTCAGACCTATGTACAATGAAGACTTGTAACTGAAGCAAGAGTTTTTGAATTGTCACATATCTTTGTGACATTAAGTACTTTTGCATAGATTTTTTACCTATGGCAAAGGATCTACAACAATCTCGGGCCTGTGAGAAGACAAGTTTAAAACAGTATGTGGACAACAGTTTAGACCTACTTATTTTTTAGAAGACATAGTTCATATCTGTGCAAAGATTCTCAGACCTGTGACTTAGATCAAACCTGTGCCTAAAATTTCAGAATTGTCCCTAAATTTTCAGACATGTAAAAATGCCAACAGTCCTGAAGATATACAGAGCCATGTCAAAGAATTCAGAGAAATCAAAGGAAGTTCAAATAAAGGGTGGATCTATGGAAAATGACAGCAAGAAGGATTCAGATTATACTATCACGGGATTCAGATTATACTGTCACGAATTGTTATTGTCTCCTTGTTGAACCGGTTGAGTTAAGAAATATGGAAATTGAATCAACGACTCTTGTATTTGCCACATGGTGGAACGAATTGCCGTAGGATATATTCTATTGGCTTCCTGTGCAATTTGTGTATATCGAATTGTGTGCCAGCAATGGAACAACCTGCTTCCCGCAAACTATTTCATAACTTGGTTTTGTGAGGCGTCTATCACGAAGAAACCATATTTGGCAGTGTAAGTCAGAGATGTCCTCTTATCAAAACGGATTTTGTTTTGAAGGATAATCATGCTGAATGAAGGAAAAGGAGAAAGCAGAGGACAACCATGTAAAAAAATTCATAAGCATATCATTAATGAAGTCCAGCAAATCCCTAGGAAGCAAAATAGGACTGAGAGAGATGATATGGCAAGGAAAGGGAAACAAAGTAGTTGAAGAAGGACCTGACCTGGAAGAAATGATGTTGTGCAGATGTATTCTAAACACAGCTCCGGCTCACGATTTCCAGCTCCGTTCGTGAGATTGTCAAACCAGGCTCCTCTGTCAGTTTGAACACTGCTATACTTTGTGAGATTGTCAAACAGGGCTGTCTATTTGTTGATGAAGCTTGATCCAAGAAGGCTGCCGGTAAGGTCATGGAAGCACGAAATAAGCACATCTTAATTGGTTGTCAACCGCAAAACAGGGTTTCCAAAGCACAAATTTGTTGATCGTGCATCGCAGAACAGAGGTTTCCAGCCACGAATGTGTGTGCACCGCAAAACAGGTAGCACAACAAAAGTTGGACACACACAAAAACATTATTGCAGAGGGCGTGGAAAAAAGATGAAGAGCAAAAAACAGACCGAAATTGAAAATCAGACTGAGACTTGTTGTTGAACGGGGCGTTCTTTGTTCCGTCGGGTGCGGGCGCATCGTCCAGCTATGCTTCCAGCTTGTCAATGAGGCAACATCCATGAATACCTCCAAGCTCCGCCCCTTCCTTGCAGGGAGGCCGATACGCAGGTAATGAGGTGTCGTAAAAAGTCGGTTGCCTAAACAAATACGCAAACAAATTGCCCGCTCTATACCCGCTAAGTCGTTTCCCTGAACAAATACGAAAAAAAATTGCCCACTCCGCCAGGTGTCAGCATGAGAATCAAGCCTGAACAAATACGAAGCAAATTGCCCAGTCCGCCAGGTGTCAGCCTGAGAATTAAAAGGACAGCGAAAGTCTCTTTCAAAGGAAGGCCTATCGGCCTAATTATTTTAGAGAATTTGTTTTCGCAAATTTTATAATTTGACATCAACTTCAATAAAATTTGAACACTAAATCCGTATGCATATATAAAGGGTGGGAACCGCTGCCATTCTCAAATAATAAGTGTTATTTTATTGAAAAAGTCAAAATTCATTTTTTTAATTATTTTTTGAAAATTTAATAATTTAAATAGAGTTGTTTTTAATGTGATTTTTTAAAATTTCCCATGTTGAAAATTTAGCTAAAAAATTTATAGTAAAATATTCATTTATATTATTTAAAATATTTTTTTGAAATTCAAACCTTTCAATTTATTATTTAAAATAGTTTTTTTAAACTAATAGTGTCAATTTTAAAGAAATTAAATAATAAAATCCATTGAAAAACTTCAAAAAAATACCACACTAAAAACAAAATAAATAAATTATAATGTATATAAACTAAATTTAAATATATGTAAATATTTAATTATTATTATAATTTCTATATGATTTAACGATTAATATTTTTAGCTATCCATTCAAAGTTTTCAATTAATGATGCTACGATACCACCTGTCAGCACAGAAAATAAAACATGGTAGTGGGAGCGGAGCCATAAAACCAGTGGTGTCAACATCGAGCCTCAATTGCCAAGATAAAAGCAGCGGCGTCAGCGTCACTTGCCAAAAATAGCAACGGTGTCAGTGTCGAGCGCGAATTATGGAACGTGGGAGTGGGAAAAGCAGCGGCGTGGTAGAGTAGTGGGTGTCTACTTCGAAGTGTGTAGTTTACAATCCTGTTTGCAGTGGGCATAAGCCGAATTGACTCTGGCTGATGAGAGCAGTTCAGGTTCGTGCGGTTAATCATGGCGGGCGCAATTCTAAGATCAGTGCGGATAGAAATAACAAAGGAACAACCGCCTTGGCTGTAGCCAGTCCTGCTGGCTCTCATGTGGCTGTGGATGCCTCAATGCTGGAGCCTAGAATTGGGGAGAGAGTTGGGGAGAGGCATGGATACTGGTTCTCAGAGAGGCTGGGTTCTCAAAGAGGAGTTCAGGGCTAGAATCAATCGTCAGGAGAATGTGGATGCCTCAAGGCGGGAGCATAATTAGAGGAGAGTAATGGATACTGGGTTCTCAAAGAGGACTTCAGGGCTGGAATGGATACTGGGTTCTCAAAGAGGAGTTCAGGGGAGAAAGTGAGATGCCCAATTGAGCTATTTTTGTTTGGTCAATAAATTATCTGCTTGCTTATTCATTTGGAAAAGCATTTCATAAGCTTGCAGAGGTAATCAGAATTTAATGACTGTTTGTTTGGCTTTGGCCACTCAGCGAGGCAAGACTGGAAGCATATCCCCATCCATTATTGTCTGCTCACTATGATACTGCCAAATTATTGTCTGCTCAAAACAAGAACCAAGGTACTGCCAATTTTTATGACAGATGGTATCACTTAGAAAGAAAATTAAACTGGATATGGATCTTTTAGGTTATCTGGATAAACTTTAAATCCCAACATGTTCCATGCATGCTCTTAAGGTTCCGCTTGCTCTAGTGGGTGCCCTGTTGGTATTCAAACTTTAAATCCGAATATGTTGCAGGCATGGTCTTAAGGTTTTGCTTGCGCTGGTGGGCGCTCTGTACTGACAGGTAATAGAACAGGTATTATTGCTGAAATTCCCCGCTCGATGAATTAATTGCTGAAATTCCCTGCTCGATTCTACTAACCGGATTGGTTTGCATGTATTTACTTACCATTTACTTCCTTAGGAGAAGCTTGAATTATAAATAAGAATTCCTGCAAATGTAATTGTATTTTTTCAATGTCTTGGAGAAACGAATGACTCGCAATGATTTGTGCCTTTACAGGCAATCCTGAAATGAAATGCAAATACGCTGAGAGCCAGCTTGTATGATTCAGAAGGTTCTGCTTACACCGATGGGCTCTATACTGACAGGTAAAATAAACTCGACCCGAATTAAAATTATTATTGCTGAAATTCCTTTGCTCAACGAATTCCTTAGGTTTTTTTTCAATTCTAATGACTGGCTTAGTATGCATTCATTTACATTTTACCTGTCCATTGTCATCTCGTTAATTATTTTTTCTTGGATTATAGATTTGAATTTGAATTCCTTAGGTTATTTTTCAATTCTAACGACTGGCTTAGTATGCATTCATTTACATTTTACCTGTCCATTGTCATCTCGTTAACTATTTTTTCTTGGATTATAAATTTGAATTTCTGCAATACTTCTACAATCTTCTCGCATATTGTTGTTCTTGCACTTTGTGGGTGTCTGCTGGCATATTGTTGTTCTTGCACCTTTGTGGTTAACTGGGGAGTGAAGCTCTGTTTGAATTTCTGCATAATTCATATTTTCCTAATGTCTCACGAAAACGAACGACCGTACTGACTTCTACCATCTTCTGGCAGATTGTTGTTCATGCACTTTGAGGGTATCTAGGAGATTGTTGTTCTTGCACTTACCCCAGAACCTACCTCTGCTGCTACCTTTGGCTCTGCCCGTGCCTATGATGTCTCCGGCTTTCTCTTTGCGGGTCTAATTATTGCCTTTCTCCTTGTCTATGTGATTCAAGGTAAACTCGCTTTCGAACTGCGCTTGGAACCCATGTTTCCGAATTCACGATCCGACACTCCTATGGGGTTATGCTCGCCCTTAGACACGTCTATATTCGCTATCGGATAAAGAAGCCCGATGCAAGGATTCCTAAGCGTGCCTGGAAGGAATGTGCAAAATCCTTCCACTCTATATGCAGGTACAGAGCCCGGTAGTGTAGCTGCATCAAGCTAAGAATCCACAGGATAACCTGCTGGTAAGTGGGGAGTGAAACAATCTACAACTGCTGTTTGAATTTCTGCAAATGTAATTGATATTTGTCTAATGTCTCGCAGAAGATATCGGCCCGTAATGACTTCTACCATCTTGTGGCAGATTGTTGTTCTTCCACTTTGTGGGTATCTTGTGGCAGATTGTTGTTGTTGCACTTTTTGGGTAAGTGGGGAGTGAAGCCCTCTACAACTGCTGTTTGAATTTCTGCAAATGTAATTCATATTTTTCTAATATCTCACGGAAAGGAACGACCAGTAATGACTTCTACCATCTTATGCCAGATTGTTGTTCTTGAATTTTGTGGGTTTCTTCTGCCATATTGTTGATTTTTCACTTTGTGGGTAAGTGGGGATTGAAGCCCTCTACAACTGTTGTTTGAATTTCTGCAATGTAATTCATATCTTTCTATTGTCTCACAGAAACGAACGACCGATAATGACTTCTACCATCTTCTGGCAGATTGTTGTTCTTGCACTTTGTAGGTAAGTGGGGAGTGAAGGCCTCTACAACTGCTGTTTAATTTTTTGCAAAATGTAATTCATATGTTTCTAATGTCTCACAGAAACAAACAACCCGACAGATAGTTGTTCTTGTAGAATGTTGCTTGATCATCTCACTAATCTTGGAAGACCCATTGCCTTAAATATAAATGCAGGACAACTCTGTTTTAGAAATTCAACTTTGCAAGCCTCGTATATTCTTCCTCGACATTGACATTATTTAATTGTGCAGTCGCGGTTCTCAATTTGTAATGGCCACAACATTCAGGTACTCATGCTTTTATATATAGATATAAATCAATTTTTATATTGCTAAAATAGTTAGTCACAATAGATATAAATCGATTTTTATATTGCTAAAATACTTACTCACACTAGTTGTACCATCTTCTGGCAGATTTTTTTGCTCTCTTTTCGTTGCTAAGTAGGGAGTGAAGCCCTCTACAACTGCTGCAGACAATTGCTTGATCATCTCATTAATCATGGGATACCCATTGTCTTAAATACGATTGCAGGACAACTATGTTTCAGAATTTTTACTTTGCAAGCCTAGAATATACTTCCTTCGCATTTACTCTTGCGTTGGTGGAAAGCGAACTTCGTTCCAGTTCTCAATTTGTGATAGACCACAACATTCAGGTACTCATGCTAATCATTCAATACTGGTAAAAGAATTAGTCATTGTGGTTGGTGAATAATTTAGGGCTCATTCCTCCATTTTCTTTTTGTTTTAGGATAATGTGAATAAATTTATGTTAGCAAATATATCACGAGTTGAATCCAAACTAAAATGAATGACCAACGCCAAGCCCATTGCTTCAGTCATCCACAACCCCTAAAATGAATGACCAACGCCAAGCCCATTGCTTCAGTCATCCACAACCCCTCAGACCCTTGCCTTGACCACGCCAACCACCTAGCTGTTAATGTTTGTTGCTTCCTTTAGATCAAAAGTGTGCACCTTTGCTGCCCTAACATTGTGGTACGTGATTCCTTCCCTCGTATAATTCCATATTTATATTTAAACAATATACTATAATTCCACGTACATAATCCAACATTTAGCAATGGTAACGCTACAGATACTGCACAACTTTGAGACTATGTTAAATTTTCATGATAACATGAGCTCCTAAAACAAACCCCTATTTTGAAAACGAATTAACCTATTAAAACAATGGGTGAGTGAATGCTAAATAGACAAACACAATGAGTAGAATTTGGGGCACTCAATTGCATCATTACTCTAAAAAGAAAAAAAGCATAAGGTAATATGCCAAAAACACCATTTATGTAAAGTCACAATGAAGAGTCCTAAAGATCTTTTATAAAATAAGAGACGAAGGGGAAATACAATGAATCTAGACATCTAGTGATGCAATCCAGTTGATAGAGTTAACCCTTACCATATTATGTTCAAGGATAAGTGCACCCCACTGCATGGATAACTCTCCTTGTAATAGTGCACCCTATTGGAGAAGATTTAATGCGTGAATGCATGCACTACACCTCCAAATTGGATACCAAACATTCATGTGCCTCCTAGGGATTTGTGCCTTCCTATAATAGTTCTTGCACACACCCTCACCTCAAGTAGTGACGTTGGTGCTTACATATCTATAAATAGAAATTTTAAAGATGGTGCATCCATGTAATCTCCATGGATGTGCCTCAATGTTAATTTTAGGTATGTTCTATGCTTAGAGCAAATTTACTTCAATTTTTCATATTAGCTCAATATCAATTCTAGATTGGCAATCACATTTAGCATGATAGTAAAATGCAGATAGAACATAAATATAAATCGCAGAAAACAAGCCAAGACAAGAGGACACAAGATGTGGCGCCAGCCAGGGACAAACCCCAATGTGGGGAAACCCTTGATCAATTCTTCTTATGTTTTTCAATAGTTCAACAGAGAGAGATAGTACATATACATCATAAGTCAATATTTTGACTTATCAAAATAAGAGCAGAGACCTTCTTTATGAAGATAACACATGAGGTAGCTGATCTAAACTCTGGTGAAGACATACTGCTTTAACTGATCTTGCAAGGTGATTCCATCACCATGCTACACCCATCACTGTGCTGCACCTCATCATCATGGTGCACCCGTCACTGTGTTGCACCCAATCAATGAGCTGCTCTCATCACTGTGCTACTCCCATCACAGAGCAGTATCTCATCATCATGTTGTACCCATCATCAATAAGCTGCTGCAATACCATGTTGTACCATTGTGCTACACCATACTGCACCATGCTGCACCCATCCTTACTGTCACCTATATACTGCAACCATTTACACTCACCAGCGTTAGTTGCTTGCTATGGCTTACATCCTAGTAGAGCAGCTAGGCTATAATTGCAGGCTCCTTCAACAGATCCAAAGTGCAGACTCCTAATAGTCCCAAAATCTGCCCAGATTTGACCGCAATTGATCTCCAAGGAAAGGCTGTCCTCTTTATGATCAAAGCAACCTTCTATTAATATAGTTGACCTCCAAGGGAAAGTTGTCCCCTTTGTTGTAATGCAGAGCAACCTATTTGCCCTTAACTAGCTTTGCTTTTCACAAGACCACTCTTCACTTGCCATCATGGGTCATGGTAAGTTACAGCCAATAACAGTCCTCAAGTAAGTACCCAAACAAGTTGCTATTACTACGGCTAGGTTCCTATTCTTAGCTGTTGTTCTACGAGGTAGTATAGGGCCGGCTAACACCAGCTCCTATACTTACCCAACAATCCGTAGATCACCTTGCACTCCTTTCGTTGTCCCAACATAGTGCTTGCCTTAATTAACTCGACTCTCATATAATATGAGACAACCTCCACGCAGTCATAATGATCCTCATAGATCTGCTTCTAAACAATAGTGACTAGGGCATTAATTTTGCCAGTGTATAGGATTGACTGTGTATAATAGTCACCCTTTGATCAGCAATTAGGGCTCTTTAGAACAACGGTTTAGGGCCTAGGCCTTCACAAACTGTTGGTTAAGGTCTTTTCTTCTGCGGCTTAGATCACCCTTTTAGGACAACAACTAGGGCTGGATATGATGATGTCTAGATTTCCTTGTCTAGAATGCGTATAAGGGTCCTTTTTGGGCTTCATATAGAAGCTCCCTTTTACTGCGTTTAGTGCTTGAACTCTCTTCTAAGACAAGCGTTGAGACTTCCTCCATTAGCTGTGTTTATTAGGGTAGCGTTAGAAGCTAAGTCATCTTCTACGAGGGCTGTGTAGATCCTTCATTCCCATGGCAACATTCAGATCTAGGGCATCTCTTCTTAGGGCAACGTATTCTCTTAGTGACTCCTCCTTCCACCAAAACCTAAAGACAAGTGGAGAGGAAGAGATCACAAGAAGAGTGTGTGTCTAAATGACTAGCAAGCCACCTCTTTTTATACTAAAACGTTGAGCACAAGTGGGGGCAATTTGGTTGCTAGCCGACCTTGACGAATTGTCCCATAACACAAATAAATTCATATCTCCATGAATACATGTCGGTTTCGGATGATCTTTAGATCAATCCTACACCTCTTGACGAGAGGAATCCAAGAAAAATATCAGTTGCCATAAATAAGATGACCCACATGGAGTTTGGCCGTAGTTGCCATTTTAACTCAATCACTCTTCGATGCGTAATAATTATTGTTGCCTCCCTAGAGGATCATCTAGTGCACCCTTTATCATATACAACTTCTCGAACAAGTTTTGAGGAATTATTATTGCAGATGTCGCTGTGTTAGATTTTCTCTTCGCACTATGATATTGCTAAATGAGAATAACTATTGAGCAATCAAGATAACCATAATATGAAGACCCTTGAAACTTTGAGGTCAAAACCCATAGATATTGAATTTGACACATGAAAATCCGTGAGACTTTGAGGAGAGAGGCTATAAAAATGAATAGGAGATCCATAAAATCCCTGAAAGATTTAATTGTAGAAGATGCTAGATGTCGTTGACTCAAATTTTTTAGTAGAGAGACATGGAAGTAAGGCATCTGCCACACATCTTAAGAGCGATATATAGAAAACGATCCTACCTAGTGTTGTTCTTGGCAATGGAAATAATGCCAAGGCATCCTATGGAGGCTTTGGAAAACCTTCCTACTTTAGGCATTAAACTGTCTCTTGGACCCAGGGGTCACCCTCAAACTATCACAAAGTAGCTGTTCAAAATCACCTCAGAACAACTCTTTCAAGCACCCTCATGTTAGAAAATTGGAAAGGCAGAAATATTTTCTTATATTGATAATTTCTTATGTTCTTATTAACTTATTTATTTTCTTCTTTTATCTTCTTTTCATCAAGCAATCATCAAAGTAAAAACGTGAAGATCAAGGACACCAAATATAGGGATTCAACCAGGGCTAAAACCCAAAAGCCAGTCAGAACTCTTCCTTAAGTAGATTCAAATTGAGATAAACCAAGACCCTAGACCAAAAGACCTTCCTCCTCCACCAAGTCAGCTCTTCCTTTTGATAGATGGTCTCTTCCGAAGTCACCAAGTGCCAGCTTCTTAAATGTAGCTTTAACCCATAATCTCGACCCCTAACTTCAAAACTTGGACCCAACTTTAGGACTGCAGTTTCAATCTAGCAAACTTCAGTAGCTTCGGCCTAGCATCTTCATAGCTTCGGCCTTAATGCATCTTCACAACTTCGACCTTAATGCATCTTCACAACTTCGACCTTGATGCAACTTCACAGCTTCGACCTTGATGCAACTTCACAGCTTCGACCTTGACGCAGTTTCGCAACTTTGATGCAATGTCATAGCTTCAATGTAGCTTCACAACTTCGATGTAACTTCAGAGTTTCGTTGCACATGTGAGAGAGAGAGGGACCCAAAAAGTTCGATTCCATCTTCCTTCTTGAACTTCACACTTTTTTTGCTTCCAACTACTGCAATTCGAACTTGTGAGAGATGTGCTTCCAAATGAGTCAAGTTGCTCCAATATATAGTGAGTTTGTGAGGTCGAATTCCCTTGTTGAGGTTGACTTGTCCTTTCTTGAGGCCGACTTGGCGGAGGAGCCTAATTGACCTATTTTACAATAAAATAAATTTCTTTCTTGACAAATAAATCCCAAAAAGGGTCTTTTACGTTATGACATGGACAAGGACACTTGCCATAAACCCTAGAAGTCTTCAATGGAGACTTTGACCTAAAAACAATTGACCCATGCATGAGACCCATGCTTTAATAAGTCAATTTCTTTTTCTTTCTTTTGATAAATACATTACATCATGACTCAGATATAATTATGAAGACCGACACTAGTTGCATTCTTCAACACCTCAAATTCTAGATTTGAAGATCAATAAATGAATGACCAAAGATGATACTCAACTCCATCTTTATCTTCAGACTAGGGCCCTTCCACTAGACACCTTTATCGCATAATGCTGATACATGAAAAGTATTAATGGAACATGAAGAAGAATTTCTTAGATACCAATGAGACTAGCATGGCAATCCTTGGCACTAAGGAACAAGTATCAAGATGGATATTTGGGTGGAAGTCTTTAAACTTCTTGGTAAAAAAGAAAGCATACTGGGTAAATCTGGATGAAATCATCTTCACGTAAATTCAATAGCTCAACTGCAACTATAAACCCTTGAAGAATCTTGAGTTTTGATAAATGCGATCTTCATTACTAATAGGCAGCAATGAATGCTATACCCATTCTTAAAACTTTTAAAGACAAATAATCCATCAAAACATTGAATATCAGTCAATACAAACACAGTGAAAATGTAAATTTTATTGGTTATTGCTTGAGAAAATATTCAAGAAAGTAATAAAGAAATGATGAGAATGGGTTTGCAATACAATTATTTATGGCTAAAACAAAACAATAGAATTATTTATGGCTGAAACAAAACAATAGAAGAGTTTGCAGCTGCTTAGATAAGAGAAGTTTGTTATTTACAAGAGAAGAATACATAAACAAAGAAGAAGATAGAATATGCAAAATGGGTGATGAATGCAATGGTTGGTTTCTTGGTATATTGCAAAAATAATGGCGTTGTGTGCTCTTGAACACTTCATCCTCTCTGATGCACAAACTTAAACCTTTTAATCCTTTTCCTTAATATTGATTTATTTCCTCCTATTGCACAATTGAATTATAAATTGAGATTAGGGTTCATGTAGATTGAAGTAGTTTGAACTCTTTAAATTCTCATAATTCTTTTTAGTCAATACAAACACAGGAGAATATGTAAATTTTATTGGTTATTTCTTGAGAAAATATTCTAGAAAGTAATAAAGAAATGATGAGAATGGGTTTGCAATACAATTATTTATGGCTGAAACAAAACGATAGAAGAGTTTGCAGCTGCTTAGATAAGAGAAGTTTGTTATTTACAAGAGAAGAATACATAAACAGAGAAGAAGATAGAATCTGCAAAATGGGTGATGAATGCAATGGTTGGTTTCTTGGTGTATTGCAAAAATAATGGCGCTATGTGCTCTTGAACACTTCAGCTTCTCTGATGCACAAACTTAAACCTTTTAATCCTTTCCCTAATATTGATTTATTTCCTCCTATTGCACAATTGAATTATAAATTTAGATTAGGGTTCATGTAGATTGAAGTAGTTTGAACTCTTTAAATCCTCATAATATTTTGTTTGTTTGTTTGGTCTGAGGAAAAATTAGCAACTTTCTATTAATAAAAATAAAAAGTTACATAGAGTAGATGCACAAGTGCATTTAGATATTTTCCCGGGGGACCAATGTATGTGCTTTTTTAAGCACTCATAGTAGCTAGGCTACAAAAAATTAAAATTAAAATTACATTTGGCTAGATAAACTGGTTTTTTCTTATTTGTCAAACCCCAAGTGATGGAGTAGTTGAAACAAATGCCAACTCATTATTTCTTGAAGTGTTTGGGGCTTCTTTATCTGAATCTGAGCTCTCAGAAACACGATATTGCTTTGTTCCACCCGCGCCTTAATTGTTGCTCTTGTCCTCATGTTGCTTCTCATGGATCGAAATCAATGCTGAGTTATTGGGTATCTCTGCCTGTTTGTTCTGATCCTTCTGCTTCTCTTCTCCCTCCTTTTGAGAACTTTGTTGATTTTGTGTCTTTGGATGTAACTTGCTAGGTCTCATTCATTTCTTCATCCTCATCATCTGAAGAAGGATGGTCTGGAAATTGCCATCCTTTTTGCTTTTCCGGTATTTTTATCCTTTTCTTTGCTTGTTTGCACGTGTTTTGCAAGTGCCCCATTTGATGGATTCTAAATGTGGTATTTTCAAAATCTAACCATTGTGGCCATTTGAAGTCTTGATGTGTCAGGTGAGTACGATCAGGAAGGCCTTTGCTTAAATCCATCTCCACACATATGCGTGCAAAAGTGAAGATACCTTTGTCCATTCTTTCTCGATCCATCTTTAGGAACCTCCCCAAAGAGTTGCCAATGCCTTTTAGGACTTGGTGGTGCCAAAAGGATAGTGGAAGATTATGTAGCCTTACCCAAATTGACATTTTTGTAACCACCATTGAGTTGGCATCAAAACCAGGAAACAATGGGGTTACAAAGAGACCTGCCCTTCCCCAAAATCATGGTCCTTCATTTATGACATAATCAAAGTCTTTTTGGTTATCAAATTGAACCACAAAAAAACCTTTTGCGCATATATAAATTTCACAATCTCTGGTCCAATTGAGGTAGATCACTCATTTAGATCTTCAGATTTGGGCCAGAAACCATTAAATCAACATATGATAGCTTTCGCTTGCAAATTAGTGAAAAGACCACTTACTTCTGGTAATTCTATGGACAGATCTGGGGCTTTCTCCATCATTTCTACAATGTACAGACTTGGGATTGTCAGATTTGGGTTTTGTTTGTCCTGTGTGAAAGCATTCGCTCTCAATGCACCCTTGAACGAGGCAAGACCCTTGCCAGCCGAAGATGATCCAGGTGGAAAACTCGCTCTTGGGGCACCACCTTTCAATCTTAAATTCAAGATGATGGTGGAATTCCTTTGAATACCATAGTCTTTCAAATGGACCACATCCTGTAACACTTTTCCTGAAAAAATCAGACTTTGTAATGAAGAAGGAATACCTGTGATATTTTGGGCACTCTGCTAAAGATTTGTCACTAGATCCGTTCCTGGAACCCTTAGCAAGATTGATTTTCCAGTGATGGTTTTGATAAAAATATGATACCACTCCTGCGCATCTGGATTTGCGCCCTGTGATCTCCCTTCTACTCGTCTCTCATTTGGATCTGGACCTAAGCGATAGATTTGGGTTTTTATGGGAGGAGGGGGCTCTCCGCCGTGCAAGATGATTTGGATCTTTGATGCATGTAGGTATCCAACAAAAAGCCCGAAATGTAGATTTGGAGCGTATTTGGTTTAGAGCATTTCAGACCTCGCCGATCCAATCCAACTTCTATCCAAATACAAGCTCAAAGCTTTACCTGGGTTAGGATCTGATAAAAGAGACCCCACTACCAAAAGAGAACCCACCGCCAAAAGAGAACCCACCTCCATGCAATAAGACATGGATCTTGATCACTTATGCATGCTATACATTGAGTGTGAATCCGGCATGGAGCCACTGGTATTGTCAACGCCTTCTTCAGGATGAGGTTGTGGCAGACCCCGCTATAAAAAACTTCAGATATAATCCATTGCCCATTTGCGTTTTCAAAATGTCATGACCCTTCTCAAACACATTAGTAACAGGGTACTTAACAGGGTGCTACTAGACAATTTTGCACATTTTTTACTAAGGAAGAGGGCCCCACACTTTCGACTTAGGGACTTAGGGGCCAAATCGACTTATTTAGCTGCTAGTGGAATGTGGGGGCCACCCACATAGGAGTTCGAATTAGCCATTCAATATGCTTGGAGGGAAAATCAAATGGGTGGATGGAGGGGCTCACATGAGGCTAAGGGGGCTCAGGGAGTTATAAAGAGAGATCAACTCTCATTTTGTTTTCATTCTGAATATTTGAAAAACAAACTCACTCTTGTACGCTCTGCTGCTTAGCGAGTCTACAGGCTATTTAGCCATGAGTCTTCCGCAGGGAAGATTTAACCTCTACTTTGGGGGACCATCCGTGCCCGCCCTAGGGAGGCTGTTCCACAGAGATTGCAGGAGTTTTCATAACGATTCACAGCTCAGCCAACCATGCAGAGGAAGGGATTGCGTGTTTTTTGGGCAGCCAGAAATACACAGAGGTTGATTTAGCCAGCCAAGAGGCCCCTCACTTGCTGGGAGTGTTCGGGACCAAGGAAGGTGGAGGATTAAGGGTATTTTATCAGTGTTTTGCAGCTAGCCAGCCAGTATACGCAGCAGTATACATTTCTGGGCAGGGAGACTGCGTAGTGGCCTTAATAGCAAATTCGTAGGGCTTGATTGAGTAGCCATCAGGACCAAGGACCATTTGGGAAGCAAGGGATCAGATAGTATAGGGGAAAGCAACATTTGAGGGGTGTTTCCAGGAATATTTACAGGCTGTTTCTTGCAAATTGAATTTGGCAGCAGTAGCCGGAGAGCAGCTCCCAAGAGGCCAAAGATTCAAAGTCAAAATTAGAGAAATTTCCTTCTGGGTTTTATCCAAGGAGTCTAAGGCTAAAAAGACAGAATTTTCTAGGCAGTTTTTGGGCACTTTCCAGCAGGCCGGAAGTCAGCAGAGGTAGCCGTAGAGTAGCTCCCAAGAGGCCGAAAATCCAAAGTCAAAATCAGAGAAATTCCCTTTTGGGTTTTGTCCAAGGAGTTAATAAGGCTAAAAGGGCAGAATTTTCTAGGCAGTTTTTGGGAACTTTTAAGCAGGCTGAAAGTCAGCAGATGTAGTTGGAGAGCAGCTTCCAAGAGGCTGAAAATCGAAAGTCAAAATTAGATAAATTCCCTTCAGGGTTTTTTCTGGGTTTTGTCCAAGGAGTCTAAGGCTAAGATGGCTGAATTTTCTGGGCAGTTTTTGGGCACTTTCCAACAGGCCGAAGTCAGTAGATCAACAATTTACTGGGACAATGCAAAGAGCAGTAGAGCATCAACTGAACAACTATCTTTCCAACTATTCTACCACCTGGGTTTGGTCCAGCTTGTCCTTGAGACAAGCCCAGGTGCATTACTCCATTTATATATTGTACTCATGCTCTCAATTTCATAATATATGGCTCAGCAGTTCCAGTATTACAGTGTTTCATGGGTGTTTGCTAAATGTTTTTAATTTTCCACTGTTGCACTATTTGTTTAATTAGTTTATCTCTTAAATTCCTGTTTAGGAACTTTACAGTGGTATCAGAGCATGATCTTGGCCCAGCCGTGGATAACCAATAAGATCATGGGAGATTTGGGCATGTCTGCATAATGACGAGTTACACCGTACACTACCCATGGCTCAAGGGAGATTTAGTATGCAAGGATTTTGGGGTGGAATCCGTTGGAGTGATGAGAGGTTGGCTCAGTTGAGGAAGGTGTTAGACCAGATCCATTCTTGTCCTTACAACATAGACACTAGAGGTGCACAAGTTGTGGGAGTACAACCATCTACACTATGTGGGGAAAGCCGATAGAATCAAGGTACTAGATCTCCTAGAAAGGAGCAGGCAGGTCAGAGATAGTTAGAGGATGAGCCAAGGATACGATTTTGCTGGTGGAGGCCTAGTCTTTAGACATCAGGGGCCGGAGGAGGAGATTGAACACAAGGTAGAGGACACGCAGGAGTGTGAGGATCACATTGGTATACCCAGTGTGGCATAAGAGTCACCATTGTTGGAGGCCTCTTTGATAGCACCAATTGACACCTTGGGGGAGAAAGTAGAGCATACACCCATAGGACCATCCATTGATGAGGTGTCAGGAAACATCCCCATTGTTGATGAGGAGCCAATAGATACAGAGGCATCCAAATCTATGACATAGTTGTTGGACGAGAGTCACCTACAGCTGACTAATGAGCATGTCTTGCATGTTGGTTTGTCTAGGGAGGAGCAGTTGGAGGCTCATGTCGAGCCCATGATGGAGGAGGATATGCAACCATCCATTGGGCTAGCCAGTGATGAGGGGCAACATAGAGACCATATGTTGGGATTTCAACACAATTCGCTTCAGAGGCATACTGACAGGATCTATAACATTATCAACCCATCCTTACGCATTGGATTGAGAGAGGCGGATTTGTCTAGACATACCAAAGGGGATGACCAGGTTAGCAGCACTGTTGGGTCACCTTTGCCCATTTGAGAGAGAGAGACAGAGCTACCTAGTCAGATCTCATGTGTTGACCTGGGTAGTGGGATGAGACGGTCAGAGTTGCACAAGATGCAACATCCACATGTCGGGCTTGTTCTATGTGCTAGAGTTTGTGCATTCGATCCCTCTCTTGGGGTTGGATGGCGAGAGATTTTGTGTTGGTACTCGGTGGAGTGGGCTAGACTCATGGAGATGGTCGCAGTTCGGAGTAAATCTCAGTGGGAGCTCTCAGACATTGAGGGTGTTGGAGGTCCAAGTTGGCATTGGGATCTAGGTGGGCCTTCCTATCTGATATCAGACATGCGGGATGGCTATGGCATTGATGAGGTAGTCAACCCCATGCCTGAGCGCATGCATTCCTTAGGGGAACTCCAGTTGACGCTAGTGGCCAGATGCTGGTTTGTGAGCAGAATCCATTGGTTGTTTTGGCACGTTGATTGCGCATGGGGACGCAAGATGATTAACATTCTCTAGTAGGAGTTGGTTCAAGGAGGTGGCATGGGTAGGCCACCAGACTGGATATTTTATGGAGACGATGTTCTGCCATTGAGGTTTAGGACTCAGGGGTCACAGACGATCGGCACAATAGAGATATCCCCCCTAGCAGGAGTGGAGTTAGGGTGCTCAAGTCTACCAGGATGGACAAGGGGACATGACATGTGTCATGGTGGGGTCGCTATCAGAGTGGCGAACACTTTGGCACATGTAGGATACCATATGTTATAGGGTGGTATGATAGTAGGTAGTGGTACACAAGTCTACATAGAGTCAAGTCGTAGCGTTTAATGTTATATAGAGGGATGTGGCCTGATGCATACAGACCCAATTCTAGGCCATATCACCCAGTGGTGTGCAGGGCTATGCAGCAAGGAGCAGTGGTCTGTAGAGGAGCATGGAGATACTTGGTGGTATACCATAGCATGATGGTTTACACTATGGGGTAGGAGGAGTGACTCGCATCGCATTGAGGACGTGCGGGGAGTGACAGGTGCAGTGACACAGGCAGGACACAAGAGGGTACAAGATGGTATAGCCACAGTTGGGGGTATCCAATGGTGTACAGGGATAGGTTGCGGCATACAGTGGCATTTCATGGAGTGCGGTGGTACTTGGTGGTATGCATTGACACATGATGTGGTGCAATGGGCTATTGGAGCTTTTCCTCTAGGGAGACTTATGGACAGGGATAGTAGGTGTGTACCATTGGATGCAACTCACTTAGGATCGTGAGGACATTGTCGAGCATTTGGGGACACCATATTTAGTGGAGGCAGGGCCTCGAGGGAGTTATCAGCAGATCCGAGGCGGAGAGAGGGTCATCCGTAGGATTACTCTTGAGCATCTTGGCGGACTTTTGATTATACTCTTTGGGATATACCCACCCATCATCCTCCAGTGTGGCTTACAATTGCAGAGAGTTTGGTTGTTTCACTTTGACACTCTCCATTCAGGCAGCAGGGCATGGGGGACTCACCTTAGGCACTTGGATGAGACACCACGTGTCATGGGCCGAGAAGAGACTCTCCAGTTGAGACAGTTGGTAGGTGCATGAGTTGATGGTTACAGACTTAGGGATGGCATGGTTGATTGTCGAGGTAGCATATGTTCCATCCCTAGGTTCACACTTGGGGAGGTGACCCAGAGGGAGTTAAATGGTGCTTTTTCAGTTGGACAACTTGGGGTGTTAGGGGAGCATGAGGTGCAGAGGACAGTAGTCCTTGTTGGCAGGATGATGCCTAGGCTTCTGGCAGTACCCGAGCACATCATCAGGAGCTGGGATAGCAGATCTCACTGTGTGATTTGGCAGGTACAAAACAACTGGATATTTGCGGCACGGGTTCTTGATGCTCAGTGCCTACCTATTGGATACCTACAGGAGGCAGAGAGAGGGCACAAAGGGGTCCCAACAACTAGCAACATATCATAGCGACAGACAGAGAGGATTGGGGTTTGTGGACCTCCAGTATGGTTATGGGATCTAGGGATCCAATGGATTGGTGGGATACTCCACTCCTCAGTGAGCATGGTCGGGATAACAAGCGGACTGATTCGTTCACAAGTGGACACATGGGCGATCACCGAAGTCCTCACTATAGGCCAAGGCAGATTGTTGCTCAGGATTTGGGCTAGCCATGGAGTGATAGGTGCTGACACTGTTGAGTCAACTGTCACTTTGGCTAGATTGGCCTAGTCTCTATCATCGCATAGATTATGGCCGAGAGTTATGGGAGAGGAGGTTTTGGTACGAGCATGTTAGGCAGTGATTCATGACTAGAGTGTCATGATGTCAGCAGGATAGGTTCCTTCTGCGATGGGCAGGGGATTTTGGCATAACAGGGCTGAGAAATTCAACTACCCATAGAGGTGAGCTCGTTTCTACAGGGGAGGGTCATGGAAATCTTCCATTTGGTTTTAGTGATTCATTGATGGTGTGGGGAACTTCACCGGTGTGGCAGGGTGATCGATAGGAGGAGGTCAAGGAAGGCTCGAGTAGACGAGGGTTCAATTTCACCAGGATTGGATTGCATCTTCAGGAGTTTACTCTTGTAGTGCATGAGATGGACTATTCGGTAGAGCAACTTCATGAGGATTTGGGCAGAGTTTTACATCGTTAGGATGCTCTACTTATTGGTGATAGACATAGGGGTTCTAATGCCGATATCTGGTAGGATAGTGGGTGGAGCAAGGGGGGCTTCACGTTGATCAGGTTCACTGGGGATCTAGGTATCGAGGGACTCCTTCACTATAGGATAGTATAACGATCAGGGACGATCCAATGGCATATTTGGGACCTTGGTGAAATTTGTAGTGATAGTGGGGGTCCACAGTCAGAGAGGGTGTTTTTTCAGGCATTGCTTAAGGACAAGCGATGTTTGGTGCATTGGAAGAACTTGCCAGATGAGGATGCCACCTAGGATGGTGAGCATATTTTGGAGCACCCAGCTTTGAGGTTGCTTGAGGGCAAGCAACATTTGGGAGGGGAGGATTGTCATGTCCCTTCTCAAACACATTAGTAACAGGGTGTTGCTAGACAATTTTGCACATTTTTTACTAAGCCCCACACTTTCGACTTAGGGACTTGGGGGCCATATCGACTTTATTTAGCTGCTAGTGGAATGTGGGGGCCACCCACATAGGAGTTCGAATTAGCCATTCAATATGCTCGAAGGGAAAATTGAATGGGTGGATGGAGGGGCCCACATGAGGCTAAGGGGGGCCAAGGAGTTATAAAGAGAGATCAACTCTCATTTTGTTTTCATTCTGCATATTTGACAAACAAACTCACTCTTGTACGCTCTGTTGCTTAGCGATTCTATAGGTTGTTTAGCCACGAGTCTTCCGCAGGGAAGATTCAACCTCTACTTCGGGGGACCATCCGTGCTCGCCCTAGGGAGGCTGTTCCACAGAGATTGCAGGAGTTTCCAGCAGCGATTCACAACTCAGCCAACCATGCAAAGGAAGGGACTGTGCGTTTTCTAGGCAGCCAGAAATATGTAGAGGTTGATTTAGCCAGCCAAGAGGCCCCTCACTTGTTGTGAATTTTCGGGACCAAGGAAGATGGAGGACTGAGGGTATTTTATCAATGTTTTGTAGCCTTTCTAGGCAAGGAGACTGCGCAGTGGACTCCAACAACAAATTCGTGGGGCTTGATTGAACAGCCATTAGGGCCAAGGACCATCTAGCAAGCAAGGGATCAAATAGTATAGGGGAAAGCAACATTTGAGGGGTGTTTCCAGGTGGATTTGCAGGTTGTTTCCTACAAATAGAATTTGGCAGAGTAGCTAGAGAGCATCTCCCAATAGGCCGAAAATCCAAAGTCAAAATTAGAGAAATTACCTTCTGGGTTTTGTCCGAGGAGTCTAAGGCTAAAAAGACAGAATTTTATGGGCAGTTTTTGGGCACTTTCCAGCAGACCGAAAGTCAAGAAATGTAGCTAGAGAGCAACGCCCAAAAGACTGAAAATCCAAAGTCAAAATCAGAGAAATTTCCTTCTGGGTTTTTGTGGGCTTTGTCCAAGGAGTCCAAGGCTAAAATGGTAGAATTTTCTGTGCAGTTTTTGGGCACTTTCCAACAAGCCGAAAGTCAACAGATGTAGCTGGAGAGTGGCTCCCAAGAGGCTGAAAATCCAAACTCAAAATCAGAGAAATTCCCTTCTGGGTTTTTCTGGGTTTTGTCCAAGGAGTCTAAAGCTAAAAGGGAAAAATTTTCTGGGTAGTTTTTGGGCACTTTCCAACAAGCCGAAGTCAGCAGATCAGCAGTTTATTGGGATAACGCAGAGCATAGTAGAGCAACAACTGAACAACCATCTTTTCAGCTATTCTACCACCTGGGTTTGGTCCAGCTTGTCCTTGAGATAAGCCCAAGTGCACTACTCCATTTATATATTGTACTCATGCTCTCATATTTCATAATATATGGCTCAACAGTTCCAGTATTACAGTGTTTCATGGGTGTTTGCTAAATGTTTTTAATTTTCCACTGTTGCACTGTTTGTTTAATTGGTTTATCACTTAAATTCCTGTTTAGGAACATTACATGAAAGGAAGGAAAAACACGTAAAACTTGTTGAATCTGACGCCCCTGATTTTCCTTGAGCCAACAGGAGAACAACGAATGGTAACACAGACGCAAAGTTCGTCTTCTTCAACCCACTCTTGTTCTTGATGTTGCTCCCGTTTTCTTGAAATGCCACTACTGTGGAAGTTCTCGGATCAATCCGCATAGCGAGAAGAACTCGTTCTTGATGCGTACAAACCTCTTAGAAGAAGGTTCATGTTCTTTGGAATGCGGGAGCTCCACTCAGAATCCCGGTTCAAAGTAAGAAATTTATGCAACAACCCCAGGTTCATCCTCATAAACTTATTTTAATAAAATACAAATATTACTATCTTTCCTATTAATCTTTGTTATCAAGGTAACTTGCCAGTTGTCCTTTCTCCAAAGATAAATTATTTTATGCTTATCTCACTTTCTTTATCAAGCCTTCCTGAATCACTTTTTAAAACCAAGTGAAACACCACTTGCAGACTATGCCACTCACAACTGTTATACTAGTAGATTATACTAGGTGTAATGGTAGTTGTTCTTGTATTTGTGAAGAAATTTCTCATTAACGTAGAATATTCATTTGGACTTGAAAATTGAGTCTTTAGCTTTGACTCCCAGGTGAATTCAATTGTAGAGGTTTATGTTCTTTCTGATTCTGGAGCCATGAATTGTCTCTAATATAGTAAAATAGGTGAGACCTCTCTTTCTTTTTGTAGAGTCTCAAAACATATCATTACAATAGAAGCAAAAAATAGTTTGATAAAGCTCTATAGATCTGAAAATGCATCTCATGAGAATCCCTTCCATGTGAGAAGACAACCCCCACGAACCATATAGAGAAACAGGCCAATCAAAGGGACCCACAAAACTATATCCAACATAATTGCAGCTCCAATAATTCCCAATCCTAACTTCTGACTGAAAAGCAAACTTAAGAATATATGGATTAACAAAGTTACTTTAGAAAATAAGGAAATCATTCAGTTTTTCAATTGTGATTGTATATATTTATAAAAGGAAGAGAGAACACATTTAAAATGCCCAGGGATCATACAGATTGCAAGTGTGCCAGAGAGCTAAGATATTAGCTGAGATATTTTAGTGGTTTGGCTCATGGTTCCTATTAATAAAATTTCAAGTGTTTGAAGAACTTGTATTTTTGTATTTAGAGTCTAGACTGTGAAAATTTCCCTACATGTGATCATGTTACCATGGCATTTATGCTAGTAGAGTCCCAAGATTGGTCATCTATTCAACAAAATAACTTGGTGACATTGGACTTATTGACGTAGCCTGCACCATTGATTTCAGTTTATTCTGTATTGTGGCAAATTTAGTACGCTTTCTCACAATGTATGGAGACATGTAAGAAATGTTTAGGTTGCTAGAATTTTCATCCACAAAATGAACAACTAATGGATGGCCAAGTGCCAATCTACCGTTCATACGTTCTTTGGCATTTCATCTTCCCACGTACTTTCAACACTTGATTCGTGTAGTAAAATAAGGTAATTCCCACTAATGAATGTATGCACCTTATCATACCCATTTTCAAGGTGGTTATTGAATTGGCATTTAAAGGAATTAATACTTTCATCTCTTTTGCTAAACTCTATGAAAGCAAGGGCACATGGTTCTCGCTTTCTAGGGCCATGTCTATGCCACATAAACTCATCAAAACATGCTTCTCCAGAAGGAGAAAACATCTTAATAACCGGATACTCTATTTTGTGGTGTTCTCCTCGAACACATAATAGACCAGTTGAACTCAAAACTAGTGGATACGTAACCTTCACAAGTAATGTGCACAACCCTAGGATAGAAAGTTGCTTGTAACATAAGTCAACCTAAAACAACTTGCATGGTGTGCAGGTCACTTTGGAGAAAAATTGGAGTGCAAGGAAAGTGAGCCACTCAAGTTAGAGTGCACTACCCAAGAATATATAAACATGGAAATTACTTGTAAAGCAAGTCCTCCAAGAAATATCGCAAGTGGCATGCATCCACAAATAATGTGCGCAACCTTAGAATGGAAAGTTGCTCGTAACATAAGTCAACCTAAAACAATTTGCATGGTGTGTAGGTCACTTTGCAGAAAAAATGGAGTGCAAGGAAAGTGAACCACTCAAGGTGAGTGCACTACCTAATAATAGATAAACATGGAAATCACTTGTAAAGCAAGTCCTCCAAGAGGCATGCATCCCTCCTTTGATCAATATACACTGTCATTGATTGACAAATAGGGCACATTTTTTTTCTAAGTTTGAATAACATCGAGAAAGTTCACATGCCAAAGATAAAGTAGGGAATTCACTTTATTGTTAAAAATACATTGCGTTGAAAAATATCAAATTATTTGGAATCTTCTGAAAACTATTACCCCATCTGCAATATTAAAAGGTCAATTTCAGGGTATTCATTATTTTTAGAATTGGTAGAAACCCTAGTTTGAGGTAATGTACCATGTGTTTTGATCTTCTCCAATGATCACCAAAACTAAAGTATATGCACACCTCCATAAGGGGTATAAAAAATATGATCAGTTTCCAAAAATATGAACTTTAAAAAAAAATAGAAATTTCCCAAATTCATAAGCCTTGATTTGAAACTCTCTCCCATGCACATACCAAGTATTACATGTTACATGCAATCGTGGGAAACCTATTTAACTCAAGAAAAATGTCAAACTTTGTATTAATATGAATGTGGATTGTCCTCTTAAGAAAATGCTTTGAAGATCATTTGCAAGAAGCATGTTCAATCTTAAACCTTGAGAAGTAAATTTTGTGCCCATGTGTTATGTCTGGTTATAACACTCAATCTCAAATCAATTAAGATGTATCCATGAACTATGCATGTTGAATCCACTTTTAATATATCCACTAATTATTGATTCCAAACCAGCAAGAGAAGATTTTAAAAAGTTCATTTTGAGTGATAACAAAATATGTGCTAGAATTAGAATGTTTTGCATTGCTTTCTCTAGGAAAATGGGGAAGGAAAAGGAACCTTACATTACAATAGCTATATCCACACCTTTTCCAAGATGCAACATCCACACCTATTCCAAGATGCAACATGATAAAAGGAATCATAATCTTCATTCAAAAATTCAGGTCTTACATGAAGAATCATAAAAGGAAGTAACAAATATAGATGACCATTTAAAGAAGAGGAAACCAGAGGTCCACATACGTTTGAATTGATGCACTCAAGAATCCCTCTTGATCTTTGCTCATTTCGTCAAAAAGAAACCTCAGGGTGCTTTCCAAGTGTAAATCTTTGACATCCTTCTTGATCTTGAAGTTTAATGATCCCTACACCATGTTCTTCAAGAGAGGAAGTGCTTCGTGGTGTAAGTGACCAAAGTTCCTATGCCAAATTTCACACAATGTGTCACTAATATGTTACTAGAGCACCATTCTTTAGTTGATCTACTTGTAGTTTGATGTAAAGACCATCAATTTGAACTCCTTTGGCTCTAACATGTTTTTTGATCTCTAGTGATGACCCTCTAAGCATAAAAAATGGCTTCACAATGTACGTTTATCATGCAAGACATCAAAAGAAGGTTCTTTGTCAAACCTAGAGCAAAATAACATAATCCACCTTACCTGAAGGCATTGAGAAATGAATAGAGTCTGATCCCTTTCTAGCGTAAGTGGCATCATCATCCAACTACACTCACATTCTCAGAGACGACAAGGGAGCTGATTTTTCATATTGTTTTGCACACACCCACCCACCCACAAAGCATGTTCCATATAGGAGAGTGGTAAAGTTGAGGAATTAAGCATACACAACTTTCAATGAATCAATTATTATGCCAATAGGAAGCACTACTCCCTTGTGGCTTTTGCCCTTGCATTCTAGGATTTCGATTATTAAATATGTTTAAATATGCTTAACTTCCTCTTCCAAAAAGAATGTTTTTTTTAATGAAAACATTGATTCTATTTTTCTTAATAGAAGTACATTTAGTTTGGAAAATTTATATTATTATAGATGTAGCATGTGTAACAACCCTTTCATTTCACCCCATGGTTTTAAATATAATTGTGTAGCACCATCGTGGGAGCCACAACTGGACAAGACAACTGGCTTTGAACACATAAAATTTGATTAAAATTTAATTGGTGGTTGATTGAGGGAGTGGGAAACACAAATATGCAATCTGAGGGGAGTGTTGTTGCGTGCCTCGAAGAAATACGAGCTAGCTCGAGTTAATGAGTGAGGTTATTTGTTGGCTAATCAATCTACTCTTCTTGACAAAAATTCATGAGATGGGATTGGGTGGTGCAAACAAAGGGTTGTGCTCATCCCCATTCTCTTTGTGGATCGAGGAGGGTCATGACCTCAGAGGGACACATAATGAGAGGACACAAAGAACAAGCAAGAGAAGAGAAAGAGGAGGAAACACACAACTGAGAACATATAGTTTTTTCTCGCATTTGTGTTGGAGGCAAGAGGTCAATCAGGGCAAGTTGTGAATCACGTGGAGGCTGGAGCTTGGGAGCAGTGATAGTTGCAGATAGAGCAATGCTGGAGTTGGTCGCTGAGCCTTGTGCTATGTGATTCTTGGGGTGTTATTCCCGGTAATGTTGTGTTTGAGGCCCCTAGATTGAGTTTCCATGCTTGAGCGATTCGTGGGAGGCTTAGTGGATGAAAAAATCACTATGGTTTTGGCTATATAACTGATAAACCACCTTGACGTGGCAATCCAAGTCACTGTGGTGCTTGCTATATAGCTGATAAACCACTTGGACAGTGCAATTGGAGTCATTGTGGTGATTGCTATATAACTGATAAACCACTTGGATAGGGAAATTTGAGTCATTGTGGTTCTTGCTAGGGAGCCAATAAGTCACCTAGACAATGGACTGTAGACTCTTACGGTGCTTTCTATGAAAATAACTCTAATAAACCACTTAGAAAGTGGATTCAATCTCTTGAACTAAGAAATACCCCGCTTGGACCTTGGGTGAAGCCTTGTGAATGAGCTTAGAAGAGTGAGTGGGTTGTTGTGGTTCTTACTTCCAAAAGTAGTGGATAAACCACTTGGAAAGTGGACTTCGTCACTTGAGTGTATGACCAAGCCCTTGGTGAAATTTCCCTGAGAAAGCATCCCCTCAAACGTTGGATCCATCCCAGGGGTGGTCAGTTGCAAGAAAATTGTCGTGCAGCTAACATATGGTTGGGTGGAGAGGGGAAGTCCCTCCTTTAGTTGCCAACCATCTCAAAATACACAGATGAGTATAAATTTCATATGCATATTCAGAACATGTAGGGCAGAGACCAATCAAAGACTTAGCCCTTAGACATTGACAAATACCTCTTTTTATGAAGTCTGTTTACCTGGAAGGCCCGACCTTGGAAGGGGGCTTTCCCCTATTCTATTTATGCCTTACCATAGATTGTTTTGAATCAAAACAACCTTGGGTTTAAAACCCATCCATCCCATTTAAAAACAACTAAGAGAAACTTTTATTTCTCAATGTTGGGATGCCCGGCTATTGGTTCATATAATTTCCTGGGAGCTGCTCATCCCCAAAGGAAAGTGATCAATGAATTGTTCGTCTGCTAAAAGAATGCTGCCACCGAACTGCTCATCTACAGAAAATACTGTAACTGACCTGCTCATATTACAGACTAAGATGTTCCTTGTTTTGTTTATTACTGGTGCAAGATTTTCTCTATTTATGAATGTGAATGAATGCTTGAATTATGAAGCTTACTGAACTGTGAAGTTTAGTGTTATGCTCATGATTGACAAGATATTTTCTGTCTATGGTTGTAATGAAAGACTAGGATATGTTGTTCAATAATTTAGTTCATGGTAGGGATATGAACATGTATAATTATGCTCAATTAGCTTGGTCTGTCTCACTCAACTCAGTATTTTATCAAAGTCCTCATGTGTGTGCTCAGTTAGTCTGGACCATGCTGTTGATTGTTATGTTTCTGATTGAATTATAAATCTATGCATTTCATGTTTGGTTAATTGATAGATTACGTGCCTATGAGTATGTTTAACCATCCTGCAACAGGTTGGTAGAGTGGGAGTGATTGGTGTAATTCCCCTTGTACGACATTACAATCTTGACTAAAATCGACATTTGGACCACACCCCTTTCCTTATTTATGAAACTAGTATGTTTTGGGGCCTCTGCTTTTTGTCACCAATCATCGCACATAAATGGAACTTGGGGAAACCACCCCTTTGATATATATATATATATATGCTCCAAATTTGAGGTCACAGGACCTCAAGGAGGGGGGGGGCGCGTGTGAGCTTCAATACCTTGAAAAATTTGAGGTTCAAGGCTTCAAGCCCTTGGGCCACAATGCTTAGGAAATTGGTGTGGGGTGGTCGCCCCGCCTAATTTTATGCACACTCGCAACTTTGCATTGATATTGGTCGTTGGGATTGGCATAAAGAAATGATTCAATATATGTATATATGGGAGGCACTCTACACTAAGGGGTTGATGGCAGAACCTCGACCCATCAGAACCATGATTAGTGGGCCCCATCGGGCCATTGGTTCTTAGGGTAGCTTCAAGAACCATTCTGTGGGGAGGCCTAATGCTAATGGCTCAATATCGACCATTGGCCATTAGCCACAAAACATATGTGCAAGGAAGATAATAGACCCTGATGCTAAGATGACATTTGTCAGGGCCGAGGTGATGTATATTGGGTGGGCCGTGTTGGGCCCTCATGCTACCAACTGTCAAAGGAGTTAAGAAATTAAGCAGAGAGCAAGCCCGACTCAACATGATGTAAGCAGGTGGGCCTTATCAGGCTATCGGGCTATGGAAGAGTTGCACGGACGAATTTGTGGCGGAAAATGCAACCAAGTGTGACATGTATTGGGTGGACCAAAGGGAAGATTTGTTAGGTTTTCGAGACATTGGGGTATGAGGAGTGTAGGCAAACAAACCCACGACTAATAAGTCCAGTGTTGAAGGGCTGATGTTGGCCTTAGTTCATTGGCCCTCTGCTAGTTACCTCGAAATTTTAACGCATCAAGTAACCCAATTGCAAGGGTCTGGGCACCCTGTAGGCCCCACTTGGTGGTGGTGTGGTAACACATGGGCCAGGCGACCCACATGGGTGCCACATGTAACTTCTTGATGGCATGGCCTTGTCTAATAGGGCTAAACTTCTAACATACATAACTTTCTTATCGAGACTCAAATTGAGGTAAATTTTATATCGCTTGAAAGCTCTTGGAAAACTGAACATAATGGTGGTATTAATGTTAAGATTTGAAGAGTTTGAGAAAAAGAGGTTGTGGTAACCCCATATTCATAACAAACCTTGGAGATTTAGTCAAAACAAGAAGGTAACCCTCACGTAGCGCAGGATGGCACAACAAGGTGGGATGTGGTTATAGTGTGGTATCAGAGCTAAGGTTCAACACTGGACCCAAAGAGGCTCACACACAGAGGATAAAATTTAATATGATAATTTAAGTGTTATAAGAATGTTGATTTTAATCTTGTAGTTGATGTGGTTGCTAACCTTCATAGGATGTTTATATTTAACTCACAAATGTTGAGATTACATGAACAACTTCGTATTAGCATGTTTGGTGCTGATATGCCAAGGTGATTAGTTAATATGTTTATACTTGTTTAATTGACAGTTATGTGTGTGTGACAACACATAAGATGGCACAAATTACGGTAGAAAATAAAGGAATGAGCAGCAAAATGGTACAGTACAACATGGACAAAACCCATCATGAGAATTCATGTTATTTGGCATCTCCACAACAGTCTCGAGGATACTGGTTGGCCTCCCAAAGGGGGGGGTGAGGGGAGACCAAAGGTCTCGCTGTTTTACTATCTGAAATACTCTAGAACTCAACTCATCGCTTGTTGCTAGGATCAACAATATCATCCTAAAAGTATGATGTGATCATCCGAATCATTCCCGAGTGAGACATGGTATGTAGGATTTGAGATTTGTGTTCGAATATATTCTTGATGAAGAGGGCTAGGCATCTCTAGTCAGGATATCAGAAGACGATAGAGAGGGATCCTCCAAAATCTCTATAGAGGCAATGGTAGTGCTCTCTGATCTTGTAGTATAGGGGGCACCTAAAAATTAGGTGTTTCTTTGTCTTTGGCTTTTAAAGGTGACATACTTGGTAGATCCTATTAGATCTTGGTATATAGTGGTCAGTATCCACTTGGAGTCGATGAAAAGCAACTCGAAGTTGTTCCAAAGGGATCTTGAGTGAGTGCATCCAATGTCTGAATGTGTATGGGGGTGGACGATGATGCCATCCTGTAACTCCAGGAAATGCTCAAGGTAGAAGGACATCTTTGGGCCCAAGCCTGTTGGGGGGGGGGAAGTCCAAGTGACTAGAATGTACAATTTGTAGATATCCTCTTATGGACTAATTTAACACATGTTTTGGCGGCATGAAATGGGTCAGTGCAACAAGGGAGAATATGAAGAGGGAAAGACACTTCGGGGAGATGGTTAGTGTTTGGAGAAGTCGAGAAACATCTGAGAACCAACCTCATGTCCATCTTAAGGGGTGATTCGAAGTGGGGGCCTTTGACGAACAAAGTGCAAGGTAGGGTACCAATCTCTCTCGACAGATTAATCTCTAAAAGAACTGACTTTGTGAAGGAAAGAAACTAGGAAAAAGATGATATCGAGGCAGAAGGTGTCGGCACCAAACTCTGCGTGATAATGGGTTGCAAGACTATACATTTGCATTGGATGATGTGCTTGAGAAGCAAGGTTTAGACTCTCTTCATCTAGGCCAAGTCTATTTGTACCAAGCTCAGTTCCTAAATCTCAAATCCATAGGGGATTGTGGGTGTAATAATCACGTCCTTGAGGTAGAGTTTGGATGAGATGTCCTGAAATTGGTTCTGGAAGCACTATCTCTCGAGAATGGCCACAAAACCATACCCTTTGCTAAGTCGAGGCTAGAGGGCTTGCCGCATACCAAATTGAGGTCCCGTGAACTATACTCCCAAGTAGATGTTTGATGTGGTGACCGTTGCTACAAAATCTAGTAGGCCTTGGAGAGGAGTACCCTACAAGGCTATAACTAGACCAAGTGACAACAATGGGGTAATGGCCCACTGTAACCACAGACAAAACCCCCTACTATTTATGTACTTTCACTAATGGGAGGAATCTTGGTATAAGGTCACCTATGATAGATATTCTAAGGGTAGGATTACCAAGAGGCTTCTAAGGGGCAATGGAGGAGTCCTGGTATAAGGTCACCTATGATGGATATTCTGAGTGTAAGGGTATTAGGATGACCAAGAGATTATAAGGGAAAGATTTGGCTTAAGTACAAGGCTCCATTCAATGAATGAAGACAATTTTATTTCCTTAGAAAAGCCAATTTTGTACAACAAAAGACCTAGGGCTTGATTGATAAGTTGATAGTTGGGATGACCAAAGGTCAAGGTAAGAAGAAAGGGTTTCCCACATTCCCTACAAGGCTATAACTAAACTAAGTGACAACAATGGGGTAATGGCCCACTGTCACCCCATTGTGGGGTGGTCGCCCCTCCTAATTTTATGCACACTCGCAACTTTGCATTGATATTGGTCGTTGGGATTGGCATAAAGAAATGATTCAATATATGTATATATGGGAGGCACTCTACACTAAGGGGTTGATGGCAGAACCTCGACCCATCAGAACCATGATTAGTGGGCCCCATCGGGCCATTGGTTCTTAGGGTAGCTTCAAGAACCATTCTGTGGGAGGCCTAATGCTAATGGCTCAGTATCGACCATTGGCCATTAGCCACAAAACATATGTGCAAGGAAGATAATAGACCCTAATGCTAAGATGACATTTGTCAGGGCCAAGGTGATGTATATTGGGTGGGCCGTGTTGGGCCCTCATGCTACCAACTGTCAAAGGAGTTAAGAAATTAAGCAGAGAGCAAGCCCGACTCAACATGATGTAAGCAGGTGGGCCTTATCAGGCTATCAGGCTATGGAAGAGTTGCACGGATGAATTTGTGGCGGAAAATGCAACCAAGTGTGACATGTATTGGGTGGACCAAAGGGAAGATTTGTTAGGTTTTCGAGACATTGGGGTATGAGGAGTGTAGGCAAACAAACCCACGACTAATAAGTCCAGTGTTGAAGAGCTGATGTTGGCCTTAGTTCATTGGCCCTCTGCTAGTTACCTCGAAATTTTAACGCATCAAGTAACCCAATTGCAAGGGTCTGGGCACCCTGTAGGCCCCACTTGGTGGTGGTGTGGTAACACATGGGCCAGGCGACCCACATGGGTGCCACATGTAACTTCTTGATGGCATGGCCTTACCTAATAGGGCTAAACTTCTAACATACATAACTTTCTTATCGAGACTCAAATTGAGGTAAATTTTATATCGCTTGAAAGCTCTTGGAAAACTGAACATAATGGTGGTATTAATGTTAAGATTTGAAGAGTTTGAGAAAAAGAGGTTGTGGTAACCCCATATTCATAACAAACCTTGGAGATTTAGTCAAAACAAGAAGGTAACCCTCACGTAGCGCAGGATGGCACGACAAGGTGGGATGTGGTTATAGTGTGGTATCAGAGCTAAGGTTCAACACTGGACCCAAAGAGGCTCACACACAGAGGATAAAATTTAATATGATAATTTAAGTGTTATAAGAATGTTGATTTTAATCTTGTAGTTGATGTGGTTGCTAACCTTCATAGGATGTTTATATTTAACTCACAAATGTTGAGATTACATGAACAACTTCGTATTAGCATGTTTGGTGCTGATATGCCAAGGTGATTAGTTAATATGTTTATACTTGTTTAATTGACAGTTATGTGTGTGTGACAACACATAAGATGGCACAAATTACGGTAAAAAATAAAGGAATGAGCAGCAAAATGGTACAGTACAACATGGACAAAACCCATCATGAGAATTCATGTTATTTGGCATCTCCACAACAGTCTCGAGGATACTGGTTGGCCTCCCAAAGGGGGGGTGAGGGGAGACCAAAGGTCTCGCTGTTTTACTATATGAAATACTCTAGAACTCAACTCATCGCTTGTTGCTAGGATCAACAATATCATCCTAAAAGTATGATGTGATCATCCGAATCATTCCCGAGTGAGACATGGTATGTAGGATTTGAGATTTGTGTTCGAATATATTCTTGATGAAGAGGGCTAGGAATCTCTAGTCAGGATATCAGAAGACGATAGAGAGGGATCCTCCAAAATCTCTAGAGAGGAAATGGTAGTGCTCTCTGATCTTGTAGTATAGGGGGCACCTAAAAATTAGGTGTTTCTTTGTCTTTGGCTTTTAAAGGTGACATACTTGGTAGATCCTATTAGATCTTGGTATATAGTGGTCAGTATCCACTTGGAGTCGATGAAAAGCAACTCGAAGTTGTTCCAAAGGGATCTTGAGTGAGTGCATCCAATGTCTGAATGTGTATGGGGGTGGACGATGATGCCATCCTGTAACTCCAGGAAATGCTCAAGGTAGAAGGACATCTTTGGGCCCAACCCTGTTGGGGGGGGAAAGTCCAAGTGACTAGAATGTACAATTTGTAGATATCCTCTTATGGACTAATTTAACACATGTTTTGGCGGCATGAAATGCGTCAGTGCAACAAGGGAGAATATGAAGAGGGAAAGACACTTCGGGGAGATGGTTAGTGTTTGGAGAAGTCGAGAAACATCTGAGAACCAACCTCATGTCCATCTTAAAGGGTGATTCGAAGTGGGGGCCTTTGACGAACAAAGTGCAAGGTAGGGTACCAATCTCTCTCGACAGATTAATCTCTAAAAGAACTGACTTTGTGAAGGAAAGAAACTAGGAAAAAGATGATATCGAGGCAGAAGGTGTCGGCACCAAACTCTGCGTGATAATGGGTTGCAAGACTATACATTTGCATTGGATGATGTGCTTGAGAAGCAAGGTTTAGACTCTCTTCATCTAGGCCAAGTCTATTTGTACCAAGCTCAATTCCTAAATCTCAAATCCATAGGGGATTGTGGGTGTAATAATCACGTCCTTGAGGTAGAGTTTGGATGAGATGTCCTGAAATTGGTTCTGGAAGCACTGCCTCTCGAGAATGGCCACAAAACCATACCCTTTGCTAAGTCGAGGCTAGAGGGCTTGCCGCATACCAAATTGAGGTCCCGTGAACTATACTCCCAAGTAGATGTTTGATGTGGTGACCGTTGCTACAAAATCTAGTAGGCCTTGGAGAGGAGTACCCTACAAGGCTATAACTAGACCAAGTGACAACAATGGGGTAATGGCCCACTGTAACCACAGACAAAACCCCCTACTATTTATGTACTTTCACTAATGGGAGGAATCTTGGTATAAGGTCACCTATGATAGATATTCTAAGGGTAGGATTACTAAGAGGCTTCTAAGGGGCAATGGAGGAGTCCTGGTATAAGGTCACCTATGATGGATATTCTGAGTGTAAGGGTATTAGGATGACCAAGAGATTATAAGGGAAAGATTTGGCTTAAGTACAAGGCTCCATTCAATGAATGAAGACAATTTTATTTCCTTAGAAAAGCCAATTTTGTACAACAAAAGACCTAGGGCTTGATTGATAAGTTGATAGTTGGGATGACCAAAGGTCAAGGTAAGAAGAAAGGGTTTCCCAATTCCATACAAGGCTATAACTAAACTAAGTGACAACAATGGGGTAATGGCCCACTGTCACCCCATTGTGGGGTGGTCGCCCCTCCTAATTTTATGCACACTCGCAACTTTGCATTGATATTGGTCGTTGGGATTGGCATAAAGAAATGATTCAATATATGTATATATGGGAGGCACTCTACACTAAGGGGTTGATGGCAGAACCTCGACCCATCAGAACCATGATTAGTGGGCCCCATCGGGCCATTGGTTCTTAGGGTAGCTTCAAGAACCATTCTGTGGGAGGCCTAATGCTAATGGCTCAGTATCGACCATTGGCCATTAGCCACAAAACATATGTGCAAGGAAGATAATAGACCCTGATGCTAAGATGACATTTGTCAGGGCCAAGGTGATGTATATTGGGTGGGCCGTGTTGGGCCCTCATGCTACCAACTGTCAAAGGAGTTAAGAAATTAAGCAGAGAGCAAGCCCGACTCAACATGATGTAAGCAGGTGGGCCTTATCAGGCTATCGGGCTATGGAAGAGTTGCACGGATGAATTTGTGGCGGAAAATGCAACCAAGTGTGACATGTATTGGGTGGACCAAAGGGAAGATTTGTTAGGTTTTCGAGACATTGGGGTATGAGGAGTGTAGGCAAACAAACCCACGACTAATAAGTCCAGTGTTGAAGGGCTGATGTTGGCCTTAGTTCATTGGCCCTCTGCTAGTTACCTCAAAATTTTAACGCATCAAGTAACCCAATTGCAAGGGTCTGGGCACCCTGTAGGCCCCACTTGGTGGTGGTGTGGTAACACATGGGCCAG